>JAJOOO010006639.1:0-70153 GCA_029582685.1 Solanum piurae | reverse complement strand
TATATTAGGTATATTAATGTATTTTTAACCATTAAAACAAGTCTATTACCCTCATAACTAATAACACAAAATCAAACCCACTTACCCCCCCCCCCCCCAAAACTTTCTCTCTCTAGAGTTCTCCCATTGAAGAATAAGGAAGAAGCTCAAATCTAGGGTTCAAGCTCCAAGGTTTTTACTCCAATTTCGTGGATTAACATCAATTAAGGTATGGGGACCTTCATTCATGGAATCTCTTTCTCCATGAAGTCCTTTCAACTCTATTTTCGAAATGGGTTTCGATGTTCAAAAACTAGGGTTTTGATTCTAGCCATGGGTTCTTCCTTAAATCAATTTTACTATGTTAGATGCATTGTATTGTTGATGAATTGATGTTTAATGATGATTTCTATTGTCAAATTTCCTTGAACCCATGTGTTACCCCATGACCCCAATTTCAAGTGTTATGATGAGTTTGATGATTCAAGATGATTATTATGAATTATCTTTATGTTTAATTAGATATTCTATCTTGTTTATTCATGCTTAACGGATTAATTCTAAGTATTATTGTGAGACTTGATCCTTCGACCCATGAAGGGGTAAATATGGAGTATTGTTCATGATTGATAAATTGTGATTTACTTGTAATGTGATGGAGTTATAGTAGGTGAATTGTTGGGTTGATGCAAGATCCCCTCTCTACCTATACCCTTATGCTTTATTGATGTATGAATTATGAAAGTTATGATTATGTTGTGATTGTAGTGTTGGTTGCAAGGTCATTCTCATGTGAACACTACGATTATATATGAAGGGTTTCACTCTTATGTTGATGATTCAAATGTTGAAAGGAAGTTCTCACTTTATGAATCTATGAGCTTTATGATATTATGTTGGGTTCAAGACTTGAGGCATTCTTCAATGAACCTTAATCTAAGTAAAGGCTTGATGTGACTTTACAAGGGAATTATACTTAGCACCGAGTGGATATGTAAATGAGATGGAGGCTTCTACGTTTAGCAAGTCCGGCCTCCCATGTATGTTGTCTCGTGGGATGGGAACCTTATACTCTAGCAAGTACGGGTTCCTAGTAGCAATCCCCATATCCCATAACTACGTGCCCCCGTAGGTATTAGCTTAGTGGATCCACCTAGATAGTTATTCATGTAATTCTACCTTGGCAAGTAGAACACCCTTTTTCGGTGTGGGGCTATATGACACCGGATTCCATGTAGCTCTCATGGTCTATGTCGGTTGTGGTTATTCTTCCCTAAATGATAAGATAATGAACAAGACTAGGACTATACTATGACTTCTTGGCTAGCTTACTTAGTGGGAGTGGGGGTATGGGACTTCACTTCTACATTGCACAAGTAGACTAAATGGGAGGTTAAGGGGTAGTTTCTCTATGACATGATGAAGATATTAATGAATGTATGTATGATGGAATGGTTAGTTGATATGAATGACTTTCCTTATGTTCAACTCATGTATATGAATAAGCTCTTGATTATAACTATTGTTTATGGAAAGGTCTAAAGATGATATGTATGGCCAAAGTAGCTTCAAAGGGGTATTTGAGTATGGTTAGTGTTATGGGATGCTAACTATACATTGCACCAAGTGTTCCTAAGGGGTTACTAAGGTGTTGTAAATTACTATGTTATGAGTTCTATTATGCTTATGGCTTGTCTTTTGATATGGAAGTATATGTGGGTGTCCAAATGTGGTAAATGCATACTTTACAACAAAATGTCATTTTTATCATGTAATGGTTTTTATGCATGTTTCCATACTTAGTACTTATTGTGCTAACCCCTTTCTTCTACAACTACATGAGTGTAGGTTCCGGCTAGGCGACTTCTACTCTCTACTTTGAAGAAGACTTGGACTCTACTTCTCCAAGACTTGTGGTAGGTCCTCAAGATCCTAGGACAAGCATTGATGCCACTTGATGTTTCTTTCTTGTTGTAGTAGACTCTCTAGAATTTCTATGTACTTCTTTCTATGAGACTACTATGTCTAAGGGCTATTGACCCTATTTGAGATTCTCTATGGTATTTCTATGTTTATATGGTTAATGAGACTTATGTCTAGAATTCTTGTGATTTTCTATATGAAAAGTGAAGTTGAACTTCGATTGTAAAGTTTTAAATTTTCCGCATTATTTCTATGTCTTATGTAATGATGATGCTACGGGATTGTATGAGACCCCTTCGAGATCAAGTATGCCATGTTTACGACTTGGGGGTGCTCTCGGGTCGTGACAAATGTGGTATCAGAGCATAAAGTTTTAGGAATTATTATTAGGTTGACGTCTCATGAACGACATCGAATAGAGTCTTGTTCATGAGTGTGAAGTGCGCCACACTTATGAATAAGAGGCAATAAGATGAATAGGAACTTTTCCCTTCTTTCATTACTCTTTGATTGTGCTTGGAGTTTTGACTCTATGAAGTTCTTCTTCCTCTAACCCTTCTCTTGTGATGATAGAAAATGAATACAAGAAGGGCAAACCTAAGAAGAAGGGTTGAAATAATGGTGAATGAGGGAGCTCCTCCCCAAGATCCTCAAGCTCCCTAAGGGCCTCAATTTCCACAAGTTCCTCAAGTTCCTAATGATGAAGGGACTATGTATAATGTGGAAATGAGGGTGGATCTCCAAACATTGGATCAAGCCATGACTACTCAAGTCCAAACCATGACGGCTCATGCAAATTGGGAAGTTGAGCCCCGTGCTAATCCACATGTGAGCACCATGGCCTCAAGGTTGAGAGATTTCACTAGGATGAACCCTCCTATATTCTTTGGTTCCAAGGTGAATGAAGACCCACAAGAGTTTGTGGAGGAGGTCTATAAGATAATGGATGATATGGGGTAAATTCCATTGAAAAGGCCAAATTGACCGGGTATCAATTGAAATATGTGGCTCAAGTGTGGTATACACAATGGAAGGACAATAGGCCTATAGGGGCGAGTCCCATAAGTTGGGAGGTTTTCAAGCAAGCATTTCTTGATAGGTTCTTTCCCCAGGAGAAGAGGGAAGCCAAGGTTGAGGATTTCATCAACCTCCGTCAAGGGGGAATGAGTGTGCAAGAATACTCCTTGAATTTTACTAAGTTTTCCAAATATGCCCCATCTTTGGTGGCAAATCCTAAAGATGAAATGAGCTGGTTTGTGACGGGAGTGTCCGATTCTATTGAGGAAGAATGTTGTGCGGCTATGCTTCATGACAACATGGACATTTCGCATCTAATAGTCTATGCTCAACAAGTTGAGGAATCAAGGCTAAGGAAGAAGAGTAAGGAGGTGAAAAGGGCAAGGCCGGATGATGGTAACTTTTCTAAGGGCAAATTTGAGAGTGGACCAAGGTTTAAGAAGAGGTTTTCAAACCAAAGTTCTTCCAATGCTCCAAGACCCAAGAAATATAAGGTGTCTACTCCTAGGCCACCAAGAGGTAATAGTGTTGGATCTTCCATGGAGAAGCCTACTTGTGCCAAATGTGGAAAAAAGCATGATGGTAAATGTCTTGCCGGTACGGGTGCGTGCTATGGTTGTGGTAAGAGTGGCCACCAAATGAGAGATTTTCCTATGCTAAAGGTTCAAGGAAGAGAGGGCAAGCAAACCCTTCCAAGTGGTTCCAATTTTGATGCTCCCAAGAAGAATCGCTTTTATGCTCTCCAGACTAGAGGTGAACAAGAAAGCTCACCGGATGTCGTTACGGGTATGTTGCAAGTGTTTTCAATTGATGTTTATGAATTATTAGACCCCGGTGCCACATTGTCATTTGTTACACCTTTTGTGGCCATGAAATTTGAAATGCTCCCCAAAATATTAGAAGAACCTTTTTCGGTGTCTACCCCGGTTGGTGAATAGGTTGTAGCTAAACGAGTGTATAGGAGTTTTCCTATTTCATTATCTCATAAAGTCACTTTTGTTGATTTGGTTGAATTAGACATGCTTGATTTTGATGTAATATTAGGCATGGATTGATTGCATGCTTGTTTTGCTTCCATTTATTGTAGAACTCGGGTAGTAAGGTTTCAATTTCCAAATGAACCCGTTTTAGAGTGGAAAGGGGGAAATTCAATTCCTAGAGGTCAATTTGTGTCATGTATAAAAGCTAGGGAAATGATTTCCAAGGGGTGCATGTATCACATAGTTAGGGTTTTGGATCTTGAATTTAATGTCCCTTCCTTAGAGTCGATATCCGTAGTGAGCGAATTTCCGGAAGCCTTTCCTAATGACTTGCCCGGCATTCCTCCCAAACGGGAAATAGAATTTGGCATTGATCTTTTGCCGGATACACAACCCACATCTATTCCTCCTTATAGAATGGCTCCGAACGAATTGAAAGAGTTGAAGGCTCAACTCAAAGACTTGCTTGACAAGGGTTTTATTCAACCAAGCATATCTCCATGAGGTGCACCGGTGTTGTTTGTGAAAAATAAAGATGTTCTAATCTCTCCAAAAACTGATTCTAAATTGAAAGCTAGATAGATAGATAGATACTAAACTAAATATTCAAAAATGTATTTATAGTCACCAAAAATGTGCTGCAAAGGACCACTCGGTGCAATAAGTCGGCATCGCCGATCCACTCGGTGATCCGCCCTTTGGTCAATTCCATCGCCTTTTTGCTTTAGCCTTCAGCAACTTCAAGTTCAGTAACTTTAGGCGATATAGCACTGCATCGCGGAACCGTTCGGCGACTCATCGACTGCTTCTTTCTATCGCCGACTTGATTTTCTCCTTCAAGGCTTGGCACACTAGAACTTTAGGCGAAATTATGGCCATTCGGCGACTCGTCCAATGGGTTAGGCGATCATCAGGCCTTCTTTTCTTCATTCTTTCAGCTGCCTTGTTCCTTTTTTTCTCATTAGTGTCCATGCTTTGTTCCTCAATCCAACTATCTGAAAATCAAGGATTTACATCAGTTATTGGCACAAAATATGCATTTGAGGACACTAAAGCTATTAAAATAAAGCCCCAAATGAGTCCAAATCATGGACTCATCAACATCCCCAACTTAAACTTTTGCTTGTCCTCAAGTAAAACTCAAGTTCAGAAGTTAAAAAAGGATGTATCAAACAGTGCTACACAAGAGTCAATCATGAATGCACACAAAAAGACTCAACTTACTCATGCAAGTATCAACTGTGCACTCAAAGATTCAAGTTGTGACTCACCATTATCAAAGATTCTCAAGTTCACAATACTTGCTTTAGATTCAAGTTCAAGCGCAACAAAGGTACTCAAATGCCCTTACACAAAGAATGATTTCATATTCACACACAATGGTTTACAATTTAAAGCTCCGGAATCAAATGCAACACTCACACTCACAAAGATGAACACAATGCATGATTTCACCCATATGTTTGCCCTTATTTTCCAACCAACAATTATTTCAGCTCACTCAAGATTAAAAAAAAAAGGTTTTTTCAAGGCTTGTAATGGGGCTGAGTGCAAAGGTATGGTCATTTAGGCTCAATGGTTGTAATCCTCATGGTATGTGGTGTGAACAACACTTTCTTTCATTTTCTTCATCATTTTCATTCGTGCTCACAAGTTACCCCATTATTCACTTTTCATGGATTGTTGGAAACCCCATTTCTTTATACTTTCACAACTTTATTCCACAAAATTTTTCATTCTTTTCTTCTTTTTCTCTCTCTTATTTTTATATAAAGGGTTTCCATCTTTCTCAAAGTCATGGGTCAAAGGGGACTTCTTTGCACTTCTTGATCTACCTTTTCTTTTCACCACACCCCCAATTTAGGCTTTTGGCCTAAGTTGGCTATTCACACAAACCACAAATCAGGAGGATTATGGGTAATAGATCAAGAACGGTCACAATTCCATCAAGTTTCTTCCAAGAAAAAGGTAAGGCTCAAAGGGTGTTCAAGCGGAGTTCACACACTCACAAGGTAGGAAACAAAAAGAGGTATAATGTCAAATTATTTCACTCTTCAAAGTTGCCTAAGATCATCTCAAGAGATAGCATCACTTAGTCAACCGGACCAACAGGGCAAATTCTAGGTGTCATCACACATGATTCACGGTAAGCTCATCACACACAAGGCATTGACACCAATGTCAAACAAGACTCCACACTTTCGCTAGTGTGTAATGTTCATCACAAGAGACTCAATTTGATACTTGGCTAGTCACAACGAGATACAAAAAGTTCACATATTGTCTATGCACTTCATTTTGCCTCATTGTAGCCGCACATTCATTTTTGTTCGATTATGAGCACTATTCAAGTCATCGGTATTGATCAAGACTGATACTCAAAATTGCAAGAGAACAACCACATTCAAACACTAACAAGAGGTGGCACGATTTTTTTCGGAAGGGTCAGAAACATTCACAATTAAAAATAAGGAGTCACAAGCTCAATCATCCACAAAAACAGTATAAAACACAATTATAGCTCAAAATCCAATATATACACAAAACCATATGTCACAAAAGGTCACAAAAGGTCACAAAAGGTGGGCCTCACCCCACCACAAATAAAAACTATTTGTCCTCAAATGCAAGCAAAATAATATCCAAAAGTCAAAAAGTAAGACAGAGAGGGAGGTAAAGAGGGATCTTGTCTAAACAGTCGCTCCATCTGTCGGAGCATCAGTGCTCGGAGTCACATCCATAGTATCATCCGCTCTATTAGGGTAAGCCAACGGCGTATCTGCCAAAGAGGTTTGCATAGTTGCATCGACCATGGCCTCCTCAGTCTCTGTAAGACCCTCATACGAAACCTCCTCAGCAACCTCCAGCATCTCCTCACATGTCTCTACCTCAAACTCAGGATCAGCCGCCTCCTCAACTCTAACATCATCTCTAGTTGTAGCCGAAGGCCTATCTGGTACACCTGAAATCTTCACCATCTCGAAAATCATGGACATGTCGGTGGACTTCAGCTGATCCACATCACTCCTCAACGCAGCAATAGCGGCCTTTAAAGTCGTCACCTCCTCGATGGCCCCTTGGCCACGCTCATACACCATTATCCTAGCTGCAAGGAAATCAATAGAAGCGCTCAATGGTGTCACAACATCAGCCAAGGCAGTCTGAATCATGCTAGAAATGGAGCCCTCGAGTCTGGCAGCATGACGATCGGTAGAATGGGCAAGCTGCCCCATCCGGAGTAATGCAGCCTGAGTGAGCGGGGTCCGAGAAACAGCAACACCAACAGCTCTGGGAGGCAATGTAACGGTAGAGGAACTAGGGATGTCAGAAGAAACAGCACTAGAAGTACCTAAAGGCCCAGGGTTCGGAGTAAGCAAAGATGCCTCTACAAGTAGTGAGTCTGTGTCCATAACTGGGGAATAGTCCACCGGTGTTGCCTTCTTCTTCTCTGCCTTATCCTTTAAATATTATGCCTCGATCCTCCGGATATCAGTAGAAGATGTGGGAATCACTTCCACATCCTTATTTGCATCTCTAGGGACCCGAGCCTGTCTGCATAGCTCGGTGATCAACACTGGGAAGGGAAGTGAGGTCTGGTGCTGGTTGGTCCTCATGACCATCTCCTGTGCCATAATCATCCCCAGATTGATCCTCGTCTCATCAATAATGCAGCCCAGACAGGCTATCTTGGCAAGGTGGAGAATTGACTCATTCTAGGATGGCATATTAGTACTGCTGATGAAGTCAAACCAGAACTTCGCAGCTACTTCAGATCTTTCTTTTCTATTGGAGCCCCTACCTCCAACCACTTTTGAGTGCCATCGGATATCAACATATTTAACCACTTCTTCATGTTGTCCAGTGTCTTTGTCCTGATCATATGCAAGTAGTCATCTCCAAGTCTTGTAGTGCACTCTAGGACAACATTGATGGCAGTAAAATCACACTGCACCCTCTTCCCCCGGACAACTACATAGTCAACCGGTTTAAATGTTGTTGCCTGGTTCTTTCTCTGTGGTATCAAGGCCCCATAAGCAACGTAGAACTCCTGGACCCAATTTGGAATATACGGGCCACGGGGTTTGGTGAAGATCTAGATATTATGAGACTTCAGACGGCTCATAATCTCTGGGTACCTATCGATGACCTTATCAGTGGACACACGCTTCTCCTCAATGATTTTCCTCAGCCCCTCAGTCTTTAATCTGTTCATAGACTTGAGGGGAGGACCTTGTACTGGTGGTGCTAAGACCACAGCTTGCTCTGGAACTGGAGAAGGAGTAGCGGTGGGCTGAGGAGTCCTCATCCTAGACGGATTGTTCATCATTTTTTATCTCAGCTCAGCCCTCTGTGCTGCCAATATTTCATCATCTTCAGACTCTGAAGCTACAGCCCGATCCTTCCAGTGCTCACCCTCATTCTCAGAAGTGTGAGGTGAGTGGCGTAGATGTCATCACTGTCGGAGCTGGCCTCCGATGATGCAGGTGTCTTTCCTTTTCCCTTGCCTTTCCTACCAGTTATGGGAAGTTTGGTGGCCTTGTCTTTGGATGCATCTGCATCCTCATTGATTTTTATTCCTTTTGCCCTTTTCCGGGGTGGCATGTCCCTACCAACAACCTTGGGTCTAGCCATGTCTGCAAAAACATCAAGAAAAGTTAAAAATAATTCAACCAAATGTACAGAAAAAATAGTTGCAAACAGACTCACCGAACCGGTCTGCAAGTAGTCGAATCTCTTTGGTGAGCTAGATCGGGCTCGCTGAAAGAATTGGCTAAAAATCTCAGAAAATTTGGCATGCCGACGATGGAAAGGATTTTTGGTGAATCACCGACAACATTCGGCGAGCAAGGATTAGCCCACTGAAGGTTACAATGCAATTAAGGGATAGGGGCGCAGACAAAGGGCGATCAAGAAGGACGTTCAGCGAGTCACCGAGTGCTTTCGGTGACCTTAGGCTTCTCGCCGAAAGTTACAGAACCCAACTACTCATTTAGCATGAAATTAAAGGCGAGATGGAGAATTTCAGCGAACCGTCGAGTGGTTCGATGAGCTCGACCCAGCTCGCCAAACGACCCAACGTGCCTACTTTCAACCCAACTTCTCAAATTCAACCCTCCAACCCCCAAAAACAAAATCAAAGCATGCACTAATCAAATTAAGCTCAGACCCAATACACCCATTCCCCTGGAATACTCAGACTTTTCCCGGTTTAGCCAAATTTGGCCATTTGATGAATTTTTCCCTTAAGAATGAGGTCAACCGCTCCATCATTGGGAAAAATACGTCATTTGGCACAAATATGGGCTACTTAGACTTCACCCGACTAGACCCAACAACATGCAAGCACAACCCCATAAATTTTAACCAATTTTAAAACATAAAATCACGGAAATTCAACATTAAAGGCATTACGGGCAAAATTTTCGAATTAACACAGGCACACACAAACATAATTATAATCAGAGAGGCCCATCACACATCACTAAGATAAGATCATTGCAAATGAGTATAAAATAGCTAAATAAACTCAGGGTTCGTAAAACTAACCTTAGATGCCGAATAATCAAGATTGAAATGCTAGGCGGCAAAGTAATCCACTATAAACACACAATCAACGACTAAAATACGATAAAAACGCAAGAAATATAAGAAATACTATGTGGGTGTGAGTTTGGAAAGTTCAAAAGTGAGGGAAAGTGAAAGAGTTTGAAGTTTAAACCTTTGGCCTTTAAAAACCAACCAATTCTTGCCCATTCGGCGACGTTAGTTTTGCTCGGCGACATGCCGAATGGGAACTTACCTCACCGAGTTTTACAGGACCTCCAGTTAATGTGAGGGTCCAAACGGCGGACTAGATAGTGATCGCCGACCTGGTCGGTGACTCGCCAAGTTGCTCGTGGGCTCACCGAGTTTTACAGACTCCGATTTAAAATTGTCTTGAGCCTAACGGCGGTCTAGGTCAGGCTCGCCGACCTCTTCGGCGATGCGCCGACTAGATTTTTTGCTCGCCAACCTGCACTTTTCAAACACTTTCCACACTTTGACATGCACAATCAACACACCATTATTTCAAACTTAAAAAAAAAAAAAAAAAAAAAACTTGGGTTGCCTCCCAAGAAGCATCTTAGTTAACGTCGCGGCACGACGCAAGTCCACACTCAAACCTCATTCTAGGGGTTAGCCATTGTATCACTAGGTAAACCCCCTTGTTGTCTCGGGTTCAAATGAGATGAGATATGACCCATTTGGGTCTCCAACTGCTTGATCGATACTGAATGGGAGGTAACAGCCTGGCTAAAGGTCGACACGTCTTTCTTCATGTCTTTCAAAATCTTGTCAGTCCCCTCAACGTTGTTGAGGATACGAGAAAGCATATCCTCAGACTGGCCACCTTCCAAATCCTTTGGCTTTTGGTTCTCATGGGGAGGCACATACCTATCCTTCTCCCCATCCTTCCAATTGGGATTTTGGTCCCTCCATTCTCGATCACAATCCTTCCAACCTTCATCCCTATTCCAACCTTGGTTACCACCCTGCCTCGGGTAGTTTGAACGATAACCACACCTTGGTTGGCTAGGAAATTCACCTCTTCATTGTACAAAGTTTCAAACTTGACCTCATCAGGATTAGCACACTCGACACCCACGGCATTGACACCTCGAGCACCAGCTCCCATGACATTTTTGGACAAAATGTCAAGTTGTGTCATGATCTTGGCCATGTTCTGGTCCATTTCTTGGTCTTTCTCCATCTGCTCCTTGGTCAATTTACACGTGAGAGGGGAGACATGGTCTTCACGGATGTACCACGCCCGGTTTATGGTAGTCATTCCATCCAAGAGCTGAGTTGCTATCACATAAGGTTGTTGCATCAAACCTCGAGGAAAAAGTTGGTCAGCAACACCCTTATTTATCGAGTCAAGATTTCGGTAAAAATACCATAGCAACACGTTGCCAGGCAAGCCACGAGTTGGACATTGAAGCACCAACTTCTTGAATCGCAGCCAAGTTTCATGAATTGGCTCGCCTTCTAGACACTTGAAAATATGAATGTTGTCCCGAAGAGTCATCATCTTCGAAAGAGGGAAAAATTGCACTTGAAATGCGGTGAGCAACTCCTCCCACGAAGTGATTGACTCATGTGGCAATTCAGTCATCCACTTACATGCCTCTCCCATCAAAGAGAATGGGAACAACTTCAACCGGACCGACTCTTGGGAGATGTTCTTGAATGAGAACGGGTCGCATACATCCACAAAGTTTTTGATATGCTCATGGGGATCCTCATGAGCCAAACCACTTAACAGCCCCTTTAATTGCAAGAGTTGCAACATAGTACTTGTGATGTGGAACACCGCATTCCCTTCGACCGGAGGCAAGCGAATGTCACCAATACCACCCATAAGATGGGGGTCCTTAGCATTAGGATCGTTGACATCGTTGAGGTTTCCGATGTCATCTAAATGGCCTACTTGGCTACCATTGATGTCGTTCACACTCATACTTCCTGTTTCAAAACACAAACAAGAAAAACAAACCTAAAATTAAGTAAGTTCGACTATAATTAACAAGAATAAAATCCAACTTAACTAAAAAATCTCAAGTAACACTATTCCCCGGCAGTGGCGCCATTTTGATTTCACGTATCAGGACACTTCATCCAATACTAAGTGCCAACTATCGTTAGTCAGTAATATAACCCAACTAAGTGAGTTGGGGTCGAATCCCACAGGGAGTGGGTACGTATTTGAGAATCAATAGAAAAGCATGAATATGTTCAAGTCAATCATAGGTAAAACCATTTACGAATAAAAGCATGGTTCAAGTTTGGGGTGACACAAGTGTCAAATAACAGGGGGTTTTGGTTTCAACTATCAACTACAATAATAAATAACACGAAAATAACAAGTATAGAGACGGGTTCTTGGGATGTGATTGGATTATGGGCTAAGGTTGACAGATGGGTGATTGCAATTAATAGTAAATAGATGTAAATCAGTGAATAAGCTAGACTTTAGTGGGGATAAACTTTCTCTCGAATAATTTACCCCGAATCAAATTGGTTTCTCTCGAACATCAATAAGCAGCAATTAAGAACAGCCTACGCTTTAGTTCATTTACTCTCTCGAGCTGAATGTGTGAAAAGGGTTTAGGATTCACTCTCTCGAGCTGAACCTATGACAACCCAATACCCACAGACCATCAAATCAATAATCTTGATTTTAGAACCTCTCTTTCGAGTAAGCCAAAAATATGAAGGTAGAGTTGCATTTGCAACTACAACCCTTTAGATTAAGCCATAATTACTGAATGAAATCTCTTTTAAACAATATTTAAACTATCAACTAACAATACCCAATATCCAAATCAACCCATAATCACATAATCGCACCCCAAGAATTGGGGTTTTAGCTAAACATCATAAAAAGATAAAAGTCGTTACCAAATTCTGTTTCCATCACCTGGGTAAGATTAATTTCGTCTATACAAAGGTCAAGATTGAAGAATCTCAAAGACCCACTTCTAATTTCTCAAAAATAGAAATCTTCAAAGCTAAGGAAATATTGTCTCAATACTCTTTGTTCTAAGCTCTCCAAAAACTGATTATAGATAGATAGATTTCTCAAAAATAGAAATCTTCAAATCTTCAAAGCTAAGGAAATATTGTCTCAATACTCTCTGTTCTAAGCTCTCCAAAAATTAGATAGATAGATAGATAGATATATTCAAAAATATATTTATAATCGCCAAAAATGTGCTGCGAAGGACCATTCGGTGCAATAAGTCGGGATCGCCGATCCACTCAGCGATCCGCCTTTGGTCAATTCCATCGCCTTTTTGCTTTGGCCTTCAGCAACTTCAAGTTCTGTAACTTTTGGCGATATAGCACTGCATCGCAAAACCGTTCGGTGACTCGCCGACTGCTTATTTCTATCGCCGGCTTGATTTTCTCCTTCATGGCTTGGCACACTGGAACTTTAGGCGAGATCATGGCCATTCGACGACTCACCCAATGGGTTAGGCTATCATCAGGCCTTCTTTTGTTCGTTCTTTCAGCTACCTTGTTCCTTTTTTGCTCATTAGTGTCCATGTTTGTTCCTCAATCCAACTACCGGAAAATCAAGGATTTACATCAGTTATTGGCACAAAATATACATTTGAGAACACTAAATCTATTAAAATAAAGCCTCAAATGAGTCCAAATCGTGGACTCAACAAGAATCAAACACATTAAACCAAACCTGCAGCCTCTAGAAAGTAACACCCTACTCGCCGACGTAGCAAAACCTCATAAGTTCTTCATGTCGCACAAGTGGAGTTTTCATCAATCATTTTGCTTCAGTTTATTCCATAAAATATGCGTGTAAACAGTCCAATTCGCTGGTGAATTTCCACCTTAAACTACCAATCTATGTCATAAGCTTCATCAATAAGAATAAGCTAACACTATATGTGAGCAACCAATCAAAAAATAAGAATAAGCTACACTATATCTGAGCAACCAATTAAATATTCTCTTACATTCATTTATCGTTATACAAAAAGACAAATGTTGCATGCAAAGGGCCACTTGTTGAATTCATTGACTATTGAAATTATGTCAACTTCCTAAAAGCATCTAAACACTTAACTAAGCAACGTCCAACATTCTCAAACAAAAAGTTTACACTAATAATTATAGAGTAATACTAAATCATAGTTCAATTTTATATGATAAAAAAATCTCTTAATCTCGAAACCTCTCACCCTCTGTGGACACTGCGATATGTCAGCTTCGACATAGAATCTCCCACATTCATAGTGTATGAGACAAAACTCTAAGCCACTCGTTAATTTAGCAAGGCTAATCTCCCAAGTAGAATAAAGCTAAACTCCAAAAGTAGAGCACAACAAAAACGTGCTTATAATTCCTCAACTTCATGCACAATGTCCAAATCAGATGTGTAAGAATGTTAAAGAGGCTACAGAAAAGAATATAATCTAGCAAATTACCACTTCAAACCAACAGAAACACCATATATGCTAATCAACATGATTTGTACATCAAACATATCTTTACCACCCAAAATGTTGCAAGTAAACCATTCTGCTGAAGAGTCGGCCTTTTATCTCTTCTGCATCACCAAAAAAGAGACAGGTAGAATTGAAATGATTTATTGTAAAAATTTCAACTAGAAGAAAATTACTTCAAAATGTAGCTCAGACAGCAAGATAAGCTTTTGTAACAATAAGAACTAAATAAATCAATGAAACAGCAGAGATCAGTTTCAGTAAAATAAATAGATCCTTGTAGAAGAGAGGAAACCAAAAAAGAAAAAAAAACTAGGGAGACTCCAATAGAGTCTCATTAACTCAGTTTCATATAGTTGCTACTATTTTTTGTTCTAACCACAAAGCCAACCATCACTTTTTTGTAAGACACGGTGTTATTATTTTTCTATATATTAGAAGAGACAGTTTCAACATGTCTACTATTTATCAATTAATTTGAAAATAAGGGTATTTCAGTCATTTGCCATTAACCTAATAAGTAATATGTTTCATTGTTTTATCTTTATGTTATGTGTCCTACACTAATTGTAAAGCTTACACGTATCATTCAGATATCTATCTATTTTCTCTGTTTTCTCTAGAACTCATGTATCTTCTGTGTGGTAGTATTGTTCTACCAAGGTATGTATTTTTGTTAAAAGATTATGCCAAATCTTGCGTTATTAAGTTCTAATTTTTGAGTTTTGCTTTGGGATTCATCTAGATCTTTAGAATTTCTATGGAAGAAGCTTAATTTGATTCTTGTGTCTCTAATCAGAGTAGATTGAGAATTTCTTACTTTTAGGTCTTTGTTGGTTCCTCGAATTTCGGGTGAAAATATCAAATGTAGAAAAGTTACAGATCTGATAACCCAAAAACTTGTAACTTTTGTTGTTTAACCATAGAGTTCTATTTTTTGGTTTTACTTTGGAGTTTGATCACTCCATATTCGAGAATTTCTAATGGAAAAGGTCCCAATTCAATTATTTTGCCTTCTAACTAAAGTACATAGATAATTTCTTATTTTTGGATCTTTGTTAGATCTGCAAATTTAAGGTAAAAAGATGAACAAGTGTACAAAAATTACAGATTTAATAGCCCAAAAAACACGCAGATTTAATTTTTTAATCACGGACAATAAGTTTGACAAGGAAAATAAATTATTGACATTGATTTCCCCTTTTTTGGGCAGTTTGATTTACAAAGGAAACTCTAGCAAAAGTACTGAAAAATACACACAGTTGACCTTGTTTTGAGCAAGACCTCTCATTCGAGGACGAATGATCCAAAAAGGGGGATGATGTAATACCCCCATAACTTCCAATATTTATACAATTGAGTGAACGTGAAAAAATATTTGAACTCGAGATAGTAAAAGGTGATATTTGATATTAAAGTCATAAGTGAACAAGTGTGTATTAATGTTAAGATCTTGTAAAGAAACTAAGATATGGAAAATGGTGTAAAATAGGTGAGGTGCTTGCTTGACTAAATTAAGCTACTAGGTGACAAGTAGGTGCATCACCTGCTTTGACTTATGGGTCATATGGAGGCCTTAATTAAGTGTCAATTTGAGGCCAAATATGTCCAAGAAAAGGGGGAAAAGGTAAAAAGAATGGCAGTCCAAGGCCCAATCTTTCCAAGCCCACAAGAAATAATTTTAATGAAAAAGTAGGTGCATCACCTACTTAAATGTGTGGCCTAAATTAAAGACACATGGTGATTGCAAATGAAGTACAAGAAAGGTGGCAAAAATCTGATACAAATATCTCATTTTCCTTTTATCCAAATTTTAAGCTCTCAAGTTCATATATTTCTCTCTCTCAAGATGAAACAGCCACCCAATATTTCCACTAGGGTTCTAAGTATTTTTCATCTTGTTTCTCCAAAGCAGCCACAAGATCACCTTCTCTCCTCTATTGCTTCAAGTATATTGGACAGTTCTTCAAGGGGAGTGAAATAAAGATAGCTATATGTGTTAGCAGCCAATGTTCTGCCCCACTCTTCCAAAGATTAAGAGAAGGTTACAAAAATAATTGAAGGAGAATAACATATTAAGATCACCAAGATGAAGATTATGATGTTAAAAGACAGGTTGAGACTGCGTAAGCTATATGAATTGAGAATTGAGGTATGTAAGGCTATTTGATCACATATCTTTTGGCATGAAGTCCTATATTATGTGTACCAACAAATTGAGATCTCTAAGTGATCCTCATAGTAAAAGATACAATGTGAGGGTGTATAATCTCCAATGTAGCTAATGGATTTCTTATACAGTCCAAGTTCTTAAAATATGTCAGACTACTTCTATACGTGTTCATTATCCACTATTGGTGTGTTTATTATTCCAAGTACTAGTTGACAAATGTACTTTAAACATTAAGTTTCATGAGTTATCCACCAAGTCAAATGAAGTTCATTGAGTCAATTAGATCCTACATTATACATGTTATAGGTTTTTATATGTCAGATGCATATTATGTCCATTGTTCATTTTATGTCCCCTTACGTGGAATGTACAACCCTTATTTGGGTTCTGTCATGGGCTTCATTAGTTTGGATGTTTATGCACTCTTTCATTTGATATCGTATACTAAGTGTTTAGTTATCATATCATCTTATATAGTCCTTGTCTCTACATTTGAGAAGTTACAGTTTCTACTAAGTGCCTAACATATCGTATGCCCCATGTGAAATGTCTAAACGTGTTTTAAATGAAGCATCTTGTAAGAAGAATTACTTGCTCAATTGCTATACATCTTAATGAATCATTTACTACATGTAAGGTAGTTGACACACCTTCGTGGATCACCTGTAAATGTTCTTTGTGCCCAAATGAAGTTCACGAGTCATATAAGTTCCTAAGTAGCACAACAAAGTTACATTTTCTTCTTGTATTATTATTTTCTGCCTCAATTAATTTATCCACATGTCCACAATATCAAAAGAGTCATGAACATCAAAAGAACAATCTCAAAGATTAAAGAGACAAGGTAAAGTGAATATACATAATTATGGGTGGCAGCTCAGGGGTTAAAATACCTAGAATGGGTCGATCCTAATTCTTGTGCTTAAGGGTGGCAGCTCAAGGGTGGTAATACCTAGCATGGGACGTTCCCAATCTATATAATTATGGGTGGCAGCTCAGGGTTTAAAATACCTAGCATGGGCATATCCTAATTATTGTGCTTAAGGGTGGCACCTCAGGGGTGGTAATACCTAGCATGGGCCGATCCCAATCTATATTATTATGGGTGGCAGCCCAGGATCTAAAAGCCTAGCATGGGTCGATCCCGATTTGTATATTTATGAGGACCGCACCCCAGGGGTTAAAATGTCCAGCATGGATCATCCTCTCCTACCACTGATCAACTGGTCATTGTGTCACATGCTACAAAGTCTATAAAGAAAAGATGAGTAAACTTAAAGCCAAGAATGTAATGTACATGATTCCTCAAGTATAACCAAAGAATGTAATGTACTTGATTCCACAAGTATAAGCAAAGGTGAATGTAATGTACATGATTCCTCAAGTATAAGCAGAGGTGAATGTAAGGTATGTGATCCCACAAGTATAATCAAAGGTTGTCTCTTATCCTTATTTATCTATACAGAATATTTGTGCATTTTTACTTGATTTAGGTTGAGCTCTTATTTTACATATGGTTACTTTATGCCTTACATATTCAGTACATTCTTTTGTACTGACGTCCCTCCTGGGAGATGTTGTTTTCATGCCACAGGTACAGGTACTCAAACTAATAAAATCTCTCAATATAAGCATAGGATACTCAACGACCTTTGGTGAGCTCCAAGTTGCTTCAAGACTTTGCCGAGTCTCTAGCATATTTTTGAGATTATATATTAGTTAAGGGGTATGATGGGGTCTTGTCCTGTTATAAGCTAAGTGTTTATCTTGTAGAGGCAGTGTAGACCAAATGTCAAAGTAAAGCGTGGTAATGTCTTGTTTCTAGTAATTAAGACTTCAACGGCCTAGCATGTGCATTTATTTTGGGCCTATTTATGCTGATCTTTTATCAAGGTACTTGACTTATACTCATCAAAGATTTATAGTTATCATAGTTGCATGTACAATAAGAACAATACATAAGTTGATTCTCTCGGGCCTTTAGGGCATCAGGTGCCTGTCCGTCTCAATAGGACTTGAGACATGATAATTTGTCGCCTATTTTAGTCTCTTAATCTGTATCGATCTCCTTTTTCCCGACAAAAATTTTGTCTTGCCTTCTACGAAGAAGGAGGATCACCAATGGAGAATTGAAACTCGTTAATGGGTGATGAGGAAGACGAGAGAATTTGTGCCTATTTTAGTCTCTTAATCTGTAAAGTAAGTAATAATATATTTTCAGCACTATTTACTTAATTTGAAAGATTATCTCCCCTGATTCTCTCTAATTTGTTATTTGCTTAGTTGTATTTTATTAAGTTGAATAAAAAAATACATAAATCAGCAATATAAAAAATTAAAATATTAACATTTTTAATAAATATTGAAAGTGTGGCTAAGGGGTCCTATTAAATGCTAAAATATTGACATTTTAAAAAAATTCCCTTATTTTTATTCGCTATCTAAATTGTTATGACGTATTTTTTAGTTACCCGCTCTATATTTTTATATATGCTTTTGTCATTCTTCTTACTTCACTCTACCATAGAACAAATTCTTTCTGCTATATTTGCACAATTCTCTTTTAAAATATGTTTCCTTAACTACTTTTGTTGAATATTTCATTTTTTGTGTTATTTGGTTTCCTTGCAAATTGCATACCTTCTTCCAAATGTATGAATGCTAATACATTATCTTTTGTGCCTTATGTAACAGGTTTTAATGGAACAATCAAGAATACAACTTAGCTAACCTTCAAACATGTTCTTTATCATGTAAAAAAATTGTACATTATCTTATAAAGTTAATAAGTTCTATCTTTCCAAAATCTTTAGTATATTTATGATTTCCTTCATGTACATCTTACTATAATTACACTTCAAACGCTATAACACACACTCATCAATCGAGTCACTCAACCAATATCAATATCAATATCAAATTATACACTAATAGTTCATAATCTTACTCATATACTAAACATTTATGGTGTTAGACCCATGTTGGCATGGACACCTCTGTCTAGTATTTACATATTCTAGTCTCGTTTAACATTTTTCTTTTACTACCCATTCTTTGGCAAAAACTAATATATAAATAACTTTATATATATTTCCTTTTGTTTGGTACAAAAGAAAATGCTTTCCACTAAAAATATTTTTCTAGAAAATATTTTTTTGAAATTGGTTAGTAAATAGAAAGTATTATCCCAACATCATTGATATAATCTGGACAAATACTATGACACCAAATCAGACCCAAAATCTCGACGAAACACAAAACTCGATTATGTATCCCCAACTCGATACTCACCTCTCAAGCTTGATCGAGACCTATGGTTCGAATCCAACTTCAACCAGACTTCCAAACCTGACCCCAAGACACCAAAACCAAACTTCAACCCTGACTTTCAATCCCGACTCAAAACTCAACTCACAACCTCAACACTGAACCAAGTCTCAACCCTAACCCAAATCCAGATTGAGAATTGAATAGGCGACTGGTCATTGAAAATTGAATAGGCGACTGATCAAGAGATTTTTGAAAAATATTTTCCTTATATCATGAAATGAAATCATTTTCTTTAAATTTGAGGAGAACAATAAGTACTCAAAATACATTTTTCTTTCTTCATTTTCTTTAAATTTGAGGAGAATAATAAGTCTACTCAAAATACATTTTTCTTTCTACCTAGGCGCACTCACTATGAAAAGGGTTTTCTTTACAACTTATTTTGTTGCAACAACCAAAAAAAAAGTAACATATTACAAAAAATACATATATCAAAAATACTTTCCGCCAAAACAAGCTCACCATTGGGTTGGAATAAAACATGCTTCAGAGCTTCAGAGCAGTAATATTTTTACTTCATCCAGCTTCTGTCCAATTTATACTCGACAACTGCCCCCCAGCTGGACTCCAAGAGCCCTATTTTCCTTCGCCTCAATAATCACTTTCACCCAGCAATTAATAAACAGCATTTACAGGTGAAATTAACTTAAGACCTATACTTATCCTCTCTAAATACCAAAATGAAAATAAAAGAGATGGAAACACTTATTTATCAACAAATGGGAAGAAAAAAAAGGCACTGCCTACATTTACAACTCATTTGCTTTAACTTGAAGAAAAGTGTACATATCTTCACATCAATCATCTTTACTTGCTGTAACTAATACATCCCACAACAGCCTTTACAGGGTGAAATTAACTTAGAGCTGTATTTACTCTTCCAGTTCTAATATCAAAATGAAGGGAAAGATTAAAGAGTTTGTTTATCAAAGAACAAAGGTAGAAATAATAAAAGCACTGCCTACATTGAAGATCCCCCTTTTATTTTACAAACAAATACTAGAACATTCTTCCTGATGGTTGTGTACTTCCATAAACAGCCTGCAATGGAAGTTGAAATGTGTAACCACTCCTGGTAACAGAAGAACCTCATCATTCAATAGGTTCAACTTGAACACATGTAAATATCAACTAGCAATGGAAAAACATATACCTAATTAATGACAAAGGTGATCCTCAAGGATGTCTAGATGCTTCATCGTGCAATTGAGAAGATCTTACATTGGGTTCATCCTGTCAACATTAGTCCAGCAGAATATAGTGTACTGCACTTAGCTAGACTAACTTTCCCATGTGGAACTGGAGTTCCTGCTTGCAACATTGCTAAACTATTTTTTAGCAATATGAACTACCATTGCTTATTTTGCATGTTTACTACATAATATGCTGTACAGCAACTGCAGTTCGCCATTTTTATTACTTTAACATTCACCTAGGCTTCCCCCCAAAATTGAGCAAGGAAAGAAAGCAAGTTAGTATATGCAAAATTCAGTAATGTTTTGGCTTGTCAGATATCCCAGTTTCTGGCTTTCTGCATAACACAGTATTAACAAAAACACTTCAAAAGCAGCACATGCATGTGTTCCAAGGCAAAGAACTGGATTCCATAACCTGACTAAAAGCTCATACATACAAGTTCCTAGTCAGATTAACACAGAATACAAAAGGCTCCCTTATCCTTTTAGATGGTTAGATGTAACCTTGCTATTCTCCTGTAACACATACTAAGAAAGCACCTCAATCTATAAACTCTGCATCGTGTCTCTGGGCCTAAAGTTTATGAAGCTCCATGGTTTAACCTATATCAAGCAATTGTTGTTAAAACTACAGGCATCATTAACAACAACGATTTGGGAACACTTCTTATTAATCAAAAATGGCTCATACACCCCTTTTGATCAAAAACTAGAATAAAAATGGCTCATACATATTTAACAAAAAAACTGCAACAGAAAACACTTTTTATGACCTCTTAATCATATATTCAGGAATCTTAGTCGTGGTCTCCAACTCTCCATATCAACATCAACCCTCCATCATAGACAACAACTGAGATTATTAAATATGTGAAAATCCACGTCTCCAACAGATCCTGGTTCCTTTTTGTTCACAGTTCTTTACACTAGTGTTGCCGTGAAGGATTATTGCCTCCTTTTTGTACCCTGTTCTTTCTTGATTTTAATTACGATGATGTTGAATTGTTTGTCCATCAATTTTGTTATAGTATGGACTGTCCTAGACCGTCTTTATTACTTTCTGTTCGCTGGCTTTCCTTTATGTTAGTACACTGACATTGCATGTCCATCAATTTTGTTTCAGCAATCTGTATGGTCTTATGGCTAAATTCCACTTTGATGATATAGAACGAATCTAAGTCTTAATAAAGAATAACCTAAATACATGGTCAACATCCTGCAAAGTATTCAAACTATGATGACCAGAGAACTTAGTAGACGTTTCTCAAAAAGAGGTTCAATATCATAATACCAGATCAACTTCAAGAATATTTTCCATCATTAAAATCTAGTCTTTACAACTAAGCTACATCTGTCAGGTAACCAGTCCCAAGAATGGAGAGATCGAAACATTAGCAACCTAGCTTAGTGAAATAACCTTGTGCAATAGACAAATTAGCTTAACAAACCTAGGCCAGAGGGAGTCAGGAATTCCAATATTAACGAGTAAAGAACCATGAAAATTATGATGCATCCTCAAGGCATGAGAGAACATCACAAAATAAAACTGCAGGCAAGTACTAAAAGAGATACACAACAAAAGAGCCCTATAGTAAAAACAAATTTTAAAACTGCTGTGTGGCAAAAGACAATGGCCAGGAGAAACTTCTCCCAACCTCCAACACAGAAGTTATGCATTTTATATTCAAAGTTCAAAGGATTATGTATTATGAAGAACAAGCTTTAATTATCTTCACTAACTGATCTCCTTCGACCAAACCCCCATTTACATGTCATCTGAACCAAGAGGATTTCAGTCTTATGAGTATAAATGTGTCTTTTCATAGTCTTTTGTTTGGTTGGCCATTAAATAATACAAGCCCCCACCCTTCAATCAAGAAAAACAGCAATCTAATATTGATAGTCTGTTGACCGAGAGCCACCAATTTTAAATTTTCATAATAATTATTGTACAGTTGTATTGATATACCAATCTAATGGTTGCTATGGTACATAACTCCGCAGCTCATACACCGGTCAATTTTACATGTCATTTGAACTAGGGGATTTCAGTCTTATGAGTATAAATGTGTCTTTTCATAGTCATTTTTTTGGTTGGCCATTAAATAATACAATCCCCCTCCCTTCAATCAAGAAAAACAGCAATCTAATATCGATAGTCTGTTAACCGAGAGCCACCAATTTTAAATTTTCATAATAATTATTGTACAGTTGTATTGATATACCAATCTAATGGTTGCTATCGTACATAACTCCGCAGCTCATACACCGGTCAATTTTAGTAAACATGGAGACACCATAGAAAAACAAAAAAAGACGCCCTAACTGAACTTCAATGTTAAGACCAGAAAGCATCTCCAAGCAATGAAAAGAATGTCTCACCAAGTGCTACGCCTCAATCCCAAGCCAGCTGAGGTCAGCTATATGGACCACCAATATGATTTAGTTCCACTAGAACCAGTTCCATTCAAGTTTTTTTTTTTATGTAATCTAGACTTCTAGTAACTGCAAGTTCTCTACATATTCTAAAAACTAGGATGGTAAATTGTAAAGCGGAAGTTATATTTTAACTCCAGTTGCTAACTGTATAGTACGTTCATGGATCACAGGTTCTGTCTTTGTGTCTCAGCAGTTTTTTTCTTTCTGGATAACTGTGTGCGTCTCTGCTTTATGTATCACTGCAGCCCAAAAGTGGCCATAAGAACCCCTCTTACGCAAAGTGAATATTTAGTTAAGAAAAGTGAAGGGGACATTCCAATGTGGCAATGCCCCTTTTTACTTAAGATGCTGCACAGCAAACTGTGCACTGTCAGGGCCAAAACTGATCTTCACATACAGTTTTGCTTTTTTTTGTTTTTTCAAAATAGAGAATGTAGTTTCAAAAAAAAAATAGAGAATGTAGCGTTTTGGTTAGGAAGCAGACAGAAGAACTTCTATACCAATTCTTTATGGAAAAGTATTCTGTTGACCAACAAAAATTAAGGAATAACAAAAAAAGGTATGATTTGATATGATTTCCATGGTTATTATTTAAGGATCAGGTCTTCACTATCCCATATCCAATGAAGCATCACAATTAGTTGCTATTTCATTCCCGAAGCATGAACGAGCACTAGAAGACAGGTAAGATCACAGCATACATATTATAGGAACTCTCGCATAAGAACTGAAACTAACGCATAGCAACATTTAATTAGCAGGAAACGTTCCCTGAACTAGGTTGCATAAGCAAGAAAGTGCAGAATATAGCTACAGATCCAACAGGACTAAGTTGACATAATTGTCCTAATACAGGAAAAATAAGTTTTCAAAACCATGGGCAAAACAACTTAACTGCCACAGAAACTTCCAATCCAAACCATCTTCCAACAACAGGGCAGCAACCTGAAATGACAAAGCTAGGATAAAAACCCCCAGAAGAAGAAGAAAGATTGTAAAGCTAATCACCTACATTGCGGTGCAAATGCTTGACTGAAGGCTTAGTTACAACCATCAAACACAGCCTTTCACTTCCTATCTACTATCCCAAGCTCAAGTCTTTCTACCACGGCTCTCGAACACTGCCTTTCTAGTCCTCCCTTTCTCTTCAACTGAAGCACGATCACTAAAAGTCCTACAAAATGGTTGCAAAAGGAATTAGAATTTATGCTGTCGAATTTGTTGGTGTTACAAAATCTATCGAACACTCACTTCTGTTTCTTTCGGTTTTGCTCCTTGATAGACCTGACCACATCCATAGCCATATCCTGGTGCTCTCTTGTCTGCGAATGCATATCTAGGCCCTCAACAGTTTCACAATCAACCTTGCAAATGCGGCACCATCCCATGCTCGTGGGCTTCCTCTTTCTTGGCCTATCAAAGGAGTCCACATCACCCTGAGAAGTTGGGAGTTCACAAAAAATTAATAAGAGGATATTCTAATTTCATGCACATTATGTCGATCACGTGATAACAATGCAATAAAGCTCTATTTCCAAGAAATAACATACTAACAAAGGAAAATGAACAAGATAATTACAGGGTTCATAAGGCAAAACTTACTGCATAAAGTCCGTGATTCGGATATCCCGGGACAGGATACCTGCTCCTGAAGCCAGGCTCCCCAAACCGTGGCATACCAGGTTTGTTGCGTCCAATTGATTCACCAAAAGCAGGAATATCTCCAAACCCAGACAACTCCCCCATATAAGCACGGCCAGCGAAGGAACCAAAGCCAGCAGGTTTATCAAAACGTAAATGACTTGGTAATTTCGGAGGATCCAAAGACTCATCATGATGAAAATGACTCGGCATGTCTTTTCCAAACAGATCACCACTCTGGACATGTTTGTAAGGACGACCAAAGGTAGTATGCTCACCACCTCTCAAATCCCCAAGACCATCAGTCTCTACTCCATGTGGATGGCCAGGCAAAGCTTGGAACCTACCATTAGAGTATAAACCGCCAGCTAGATTGGAAGGTAAATTGAAATGTCCAGGCCCTTCAATAAATTGACGGGGCTCTCTGCCACCAATATCATCAAAACCTGAGTGACTTACAAATCCACGTGGTGGAATGTTAAATAACTCCCCATCAGGGTTTCTGGCAGACAAATAATCCATATGATGCACACCAAATCCAGATCCTCCCCTTTTTCTATCATCGTCATGAGGACCAAGTGGTGCTTCTCTTTCTTCACTATCCTTGAAATGCATCGAACAAGGAGGAGGATGTGGAGGTAATAATCTGTTAGGTGGAACCCCGGTACTGGCCTCAAATTTTGATCCAGAATCATATCCTAATCCGCAAGGAGGTTTGTCATGTGGCCATGATCCTGCAACAACAAAGTTCATTATTTAGTGTAATTAATTAGGACATTGATTTTAACTCTTCTTGATAAATTATTTAGGAAATAATTGAAAATCAAAGTCCAACTCACCTTGATCGCGAGGCACTGGCAAAGGCGCCTTCAACCTTTTATCCCTAGCTGATTCCATACTTCTAGGTTGGCCAAATGGAACCTTCTCAAAAGACCCCGAGGAAAATGGGTTTGGTTGATTTCCTTCAAACCGATTCACCCTTTGGTTTTGAAACATTTCAGCCTCTGCTGGATTAACCGAGTGTTGTGTTCCACTAGGAATTTCAGCACCACTTAATGGTGCTCTTCCTACTCCCGTTATCCCCTTTGGGACTTCACCTGGTGGAGGAAAATGACCATGCCCCCTAGCAAAGGTTGTTATAGACCCTGGACCAGGGATACCACCAAGGGGGGCACTACTAGGCTGCTTCAGGAATTGTGGATGATGATCAAGAGAATTCAATGGCTGACCAGCCTGACGCACATCCCCTGAAGGCATCATTGCAGTGGGGGGATATCCAGGGAGTTGGGCATGAGAAGCACTGTCTGCAGGTTGCACTGGTGATATTATCATAGGACCAACGGACCTTTGCTGCGCAGACGGTCCATATTTCGGTGGTGGCATCCCATGCCCATACTGCTGAAAAACCCCTCTGTCAATGGTAGCGTCATGTGAATCTCTACCAGAGTTCAGATTCTTAATCGAACCATCAGCAGCATCAGAAGATTCATGCTTTTCCAAAGTCTGGTCCAGTTCTTTTGGAGCATCATCACAAGCATCTTTGTCTGGCTTAACTGTTGCATCAGCTGATTTGGCAGCAGATTTAGGCTTCAAAAAATTCTCATTTTCCTCTTCCTTAACACTTCTTTTGTCCATAAGCTCATCTGAATCACCCTTATGAACATCTATATCACTGCTGGCCCTCTGTCTGTACTCGTCATCAATTGATTTGGCTGGAGGATTTAGATCCTTTTGAGCATTGTCCTGGGAAGGAACTCCCACTTCTGGCCTTCCTGAAGTTTTGCCAGGTAACAGATCACCTTTACTCTCTAGGGCTAACCGTTTCTTCTGATCCATTGACTCGTGCTCATTACTCGTGTAGCTCCCATAAGTTGGATTTATTTGCGGCTGGCTTAAAGCAGGCTGGACAGGTCTAACCTGGGCTGTAGTATTATATCCACCATGAGCCTGTGAAATCGACTGGACATGATTTTGCATCCCAGGCCTTCCTATATATGTTTGAGATTGTTGAGGTTGTGGGGGAGGTGGTAAGGTGGCATTTTGCTGTGGCTGAATATACGCATGCAAACTTTGAGGCACCACATTAGGAAGACCTTGAGGGCGACATTGAGACTGCAACGGCTGCTGGTGAGTAAAATGACCTTGCTGGTGTGATTGGCTCGGAAATGGACCAGGAAATGTATGATGTTGACTGTACTGTTGAGACATTGGCTGTTGATTAGGCCGAACAGGATGTTGCTGAATTGAGTGTCCTGCTTGTTGAGCAGTAGGATAAAGTTGAGATTGCGCAGGAACTTGACTTTGAGAAGGTATCAGCCCCGGTTGCTGATTGCCGATTAGACCCAGAGGTGGGCGCATTAAGGGAGGTTGAGGAACCTGACCATGAGTTTGAACCAGAGGCATAGACCCACTAGTAGGATGTGGATACATTGGAGGTTGCTGTGACATCCCTATAGCCACTTGATGCGTGAGCTGGGTTTGTGGATAGGAATGGAAACCTGAAACTGCATTGGCTGTTGAAGGGAGGGTCTGACCCAGTGCATGAGCAGGCTGGCCGACCTGAGGAGGGCGCAATTGGCCATGAGATTGTGGATGATGTTGCACATTTATTTGCGGCTGGAGTTGTGAATGAGAATGTGGTTGCACAGGAGGATGTGGTTGGGCTTGAGAAGATGGAGGGGGATGAACCTGGGCGGGAGGCTGCTGATACTGTGGCACTTGCACATATTGTTGTGAATGAGGCTGCATTGGATAGGTCTGTGAATATGGTGGAGGCTGAGTAGGTGGATGAGCACCAGAAGCTGGATATATTTGTGATGGAATTTGGGCATGAGGTTGCATAGTAGGTGGGATCTGCTGCACTGGGTTGACTTGAACCTGGTTTTGATGCTGTTGTGTCAGAGGTTGAACCTGTGGTTGAGTTGGCCCTTTAGGTAGAGCTTGCATTTGAGTATGAGGTTGTGGTTGAGATTGAGGATTAAGTGGTTGCGGCTGGGGTTGGGGCTGGGACTGGGGCTGGGCTGGGACCGGGGTCTGGAGTTGTGCTGGTGGCTGCATGTAAATGTGAGGTTGTTGCTGATATTGTTGGATGGGTTGTTGCTGATAAGGATAGTATTGTTGATAAGTCTGCTGTTGATAAGGCTCATATCCAGCATATTGCTGATAATATTGCTGATACTGTTGCTGATACCACTGCTCTGAAGTAGGCACACCAGCAGAAGCAGTAGCAAGAGCCTGAGAGCTGGCATTTGTTTGCTGATTGGGATCTTGTCCAGGAAGCAGAGAAGTAGTTGTGGTTTGAGGGTTTGGTGTTTGTGATGCTGGAGTTCCTGAATGAGCCGTAGTTCGATTCAAGTCGGTACCAGCAGCAGTGGTGGCTGCACCAGAGCTAGGATTATCTTGGGCACCACTAGTTGTCTGCTGTGCAGGATATACACCCTGGGGATAGAACATATACTAAGAAACCATCCACTACAAGAAAGATGAGTATTACATATGTATGAAAAGTACTCACAGGACAACTCAGGGCATGCTCATGCACTTGTCGATGCACAATCTGGACTCCACATCTATTGCATACAACTGGGGAATTGCCAAAGGAACAGCCAGAACAATGGGAAGTGCAATCCGAGAAAGAACCTTCCCATGTGCATCCACTTCTGTGATAGAGACAACGCACTTTAACTCTGCCTATGCTTTCAGCAAGTGTCTTGTCCGACTCGATAAGGGCCTGTGAGGAAAAGTAAATGCAACACATTCAAAATATCACGAGTAGCAAAAGCATCAGCAGTTATCTAAAGGACAATGTACTACAGGGAGCTCACTTTAGAGTCTGCTTCAGTCACCAAGTATCCATCATAAGGACAGGCTCGGCTCCCACTGGCAACATGTGCCAGACAAGGTTTGCAGTAGAGATGAGTGCACTGTGATTGGACGGCTTCATTAGGAAATACGAGTGTGCGACAAACAGGACAGAAATACTCTCCAGGATAGGTATGGATGTCGATTATGCATTCAATATCAAAACCCATATCAACTCAGGAGTAAGAAGTCAGTTTCCACAACACATCAATGCAATTATGCTTCTGGTAGATGAAAGCTGCTCTTGATGTGCAAACTGCAAAGCTCATCAAAATAACTACAATTAGAAACACGACAATAAATGAAATACACATTCAGGTAACAAAGACAACAATTAAGGAAAAAGTCAAAACTTAAAAAGCCACAAATGCACCCACTTATGTGCCATGCCCTAACACTTGTATATGTTGAATACACGTTCAGAATGATTTTTAAAACAAGAAAGAAAGTAAAGCAGAACTAGGTCTTGCGAGGATGTGATTATTAAAACAATAAAGGTTTTTGGTTAACATTTACAGTAATAGAAAAGGGTACGTATACACAAACAAGCAAGCGCGAAGGAAATTCCAGTAATGCAAATTCCAAACTATTCAGTAAACCTTAACCTTGTTAATTCTTTGAACTATACAACTACACCGCACTCATTTATCAATTCAACCAAATTTATTCTCAATCTATCCTACAATAATTTACACTCCTCAACACCAGTTTTGAATTGGGAATAATAGCAACAGTGACGTAAACACAAAAATTAACAAATAAAGATTGAATTCAAGCACAAATAGCCACCACCATCATAAGCTAATCAATTTCAAAACTTGAAAAGGATTCTTTTTCCCCACTCAAACTAACACAAACTTTGAGCTAGTTAATCCTTTGAACTACACACTAATTTACTCTCAATTTATCCTGTAAGAAATTACAATACTCAACATCAGTTTTGAATTGGGAAAAAATTGTGCACACTGACAGAAACACAAAAGTTAACAAATAAACATTGAATCATTCACTGGAAGTGGGAGGAGGGGCGGAATTCGAGCACATCAAGATTAGTAGAGTTCAGACAAAAGTTATCATAAACCCAAGGGCGGCTCAACCCCAAGTCAAAAAATAAGGGCCTTCAAATAACCCAAAAAAAAAACCCTAAATTCAGTTCACTCTAATACGAAAACATACCTGTACAAAAAAAAAAAATCGACCAAGAGGCAAGATTAAACGAAGAACCAAAAGAAACCCTAAATTCAGTTTACTCTAATACGAAAACATACCTGTACAAAAAAGAAACAAATCGACCAAGAGGCAAGATTAAACGAAGAACCTAAAATAAACCCTAAATCAGTTCACTAGAATACAAAAACATACCTGTACAAACATAGAAGTAAATTCTAGCAAGAGGCAAAGATTAAACGAAGAACCAAAAGAAAATGAAGGAGATATACATAAAAGAGAACCAGATCTGATGAAGGCGGTGTAAAATGTTATTTTACTTGTGAGAAGCACCAGCACACTTGGAAAACCTAAGTAGAATATATAAAAAAAATATGTATTTATAGGGCTAATCTCATACTATTATGGACATATTTTTAAAATTTTATTATTTGTGTAATTATAATTAAAAATTGTAAATAATTAAATTGATTTCGTAAAATTGTCTTTAATTCTTTGAAGTATGTTTTATTAAAAATTTCAAGCTCAAATGAATTAGATTATTAAATAATTAAACTTCAAAAAATATTGTCTTAACTTTGAATGTCTTCTAGTATAATATTGGAGATTACCTACTTAGTGTTGGTGCGATTATTCACTGTTCAAAATGAATGTTCAAACCTTTATCAGAAAATTATAGGGTTTATCAAGGGTCGCCGATAGTACAAGCTAAGTGAATTGGCAAACTCTAACTAGTGAGGAGAGAAGCAAACTGGTTATACTTAGTGCGATGGCATTTATATAAATATATAAGCAGAAATAGGAGTTTTTTCGTTTTGAATACAGACAACGGCGTTAGGGATGGATTAAATGATTTAACACTAAATCATAACGCCAAGGCTAGAAGATATTTTGAGTCCAAATTAGACTACTAGCATTACTTTTTTTGTTGTTTCAAAGAACATATTTTTAGTTCTAAATAATTTGAATTTGTATCAAAAAATTTAATGCACGTTACGTCACTAATACAGATGGTGAAAGCTCCACGCATCATGTGACATGATAAATAATTTTTTAGATAATTTGTAATAAATAGAGATCTTAAACTGAACAAATACATTTGTTCGTGAAAGGATATGACCATTCTAAAAAGTCATCTTTGAAGTTTAGCATAAGAAAAAATTGAAGATATAAAGATGGATGTTACTGTATTTTGAAGGGAATTACTTGTATTTTCTTCAATTTGTATACATACAATATTTCTTCATGAAAAGTTGAATTTTTCATGCTTCAAAGTCATTCCTCTTTTATTGTGTTTTTCCTATTTTTCTAACAATCTTAAAGAGATTGGTGTTATGAAGAAGATACGGCATATTTAAACAGTATTTATATAATTTGAAGGCACTCAAGTAATGATATTTCTGTCAATTATAAACTGCCACAGAATAGGAATACACCAATTCTACGACTTCACGAGTTTTCTGGTAACAGTTTTGAGAAGTTAACATTGATTGACTTTTACTCCAATGATAAAACATTAAATTAAAAAGGTAAATGAATTATTTAAATTATTTATCGTCGATGACTATAGTTACTTTCTCTAGCATTAATTGTCAATTATTATGCACAAGAAAATTCTCAGATATTGTCTATTGGAGTAAAGAGTTGTGAGGCATTAAATTTTTTGAAATTAATACGAATTTACATGTAAAAAAATGGTATAAAAATTATATCTCTTCATTGAAATATGATAGTGGTGATCATATAAAAAAAAAGAGAATCGGTGATTGTTATGGTTGTCTAATGAAAATTTCATATATCAATATCAGTTATTTTCAGTTTCATTAATTTTCTGACGGGTTGAAAGTTAGAGGGTCATTATGTTTCTCTCGTTGAGAATGAGAAAGAAAGATGCAAAGAGACAAAATAGGCAACAATTTCATTAGAGGAATGACAATGTTTCACTAATTATGATGTACTGACAATTTCATAGATACTCTTTTTATTCTATTGATCTAAAGTGACATTTTGTAAAAACTATTGTAAGAACTTTATGAAAACTTAATCATTAACATGTCAGCGACATGACCACAGTTTTAAATAATCAAAATAATCACATCAAATAAATCAAGAAGAAAGTACAATTTTTTTTTATAAATATGTGAAATTTATTTTTATAAATATTAGGGTAGATGACTATAAAGATCCTTCTAGTCATTTTATAAATTTGATGTGTGTTTTTCTCTTTTGACCTTTTCATAGTTTTTATATGTGATTATAACTTGTAGAGATTGATAGTACAAATCTTGGGGTGTTCGAAATTAGCGATTTGGGTTATTGATTGGGTTCTTGAGTTTTAAGAAAAATTAAGTTTGACCGTGATCAATTTTTTATCAAGATGACCTTGAATCAGTGTTTGATATCTTCAATAAGTCTGTAACGTGTTTTTTTAACAATTTATATATTTAATTTATTTTCGCAAGATTCCAAACAGATCATTTAGACAACCAGTTTAATTGATGATTAATGAACCAAGTTCATAACTCATTTAATATCTTTATGCCACGTGATTCATATACAAAGATAAATTTAAGTGAGAAGGGTTTAACATGTTAAAAGATGAATTTAAAAGTTTCAAATAAAGAGCAGCTGGGACGCAAGTCACAACATTAACTAAGGTTCAAAGAGGAGATTTTCGATTTTATCTTGACGTTAGATATGTGAGATGCTACATTTATACAAGTATTTTACTAATAATGATATGTGGCCAAATAAATGTCAAATACGATCATTTATTATAGGTGAAATTATTTTTTTATACTATTAGAATTTGTGTGAATTAATGGAGTAATCACGACATAATGATAATGTGATCAAGATATAATTATTGGGCAATAATGATAAAATAGGTGTTTTGATTATTCATTTTTATGTATTATGTAGTTTTGCAGCTACTGTTTTGTATTAGTGTATGATCCATCCCAATCGTTATGATTAGACCAATGGTGAAAGAAATTGGGCCAGAATTTTTTTTGGATGGTGACATAAAAAATTTAGGCTAAGCTAGTTCCAGATGGAATCTAGATAAAGTAAGGTATATGGATATTCAGAAATAGAGACATTAAGGAACTCATAGGGCTTTATAAAATCAAATTTGAGTGAGTAAATCTTTCGAATTAAACTTTAGCGTGAAGGGGATAGTTCGGGACATCAAGGGAAGAAGGTATGTTAAGAAATGGACTTTTAGAAATTTATGAGTTTCTAAAGTTCATGCAATCCACTATAGAGGGTGATAGGTCGTTATAGCGGGAGTGTGTAGGCGCTATAGCGGGCTGATCCGCTATAGCGAGGTAAGTCAGAATTTTATGTAGAAAAAGTCTCAAAACCTCCTATTTTCTGCATCCTCCTCCTTGGGTTTGAGATGAGTGAATCAGGGAAGTTCCTACTCAATTTTCCATCAAATTCATCGGTAAATGTAAGTTCATTACTCTTTTATCTTGTAATGTGATTCTTAAGCTTTAGAATCTAGGATATTATTCTTGGGGGAGGGTTTGGACTTGATTTAATGATCGGAAAAATCCTGGCTTTGATAGAATGATCAAGAATTGGCATGAGTGTAGAATTTGGTTATAATCTGGGAATAATTAGGTCACGTTTGATAGATTGGTGTGTGTGTTTATTGTCTTAGACCAAGAATAAGCCAAGACATTGAACAAGGAGAAATCTCGGGTTCTTTAAAATTTCCAAGAGACTTGATTCGATGTAGGTGATGATTGTATATTTTCCAATTCATATATGTACTCATGTCTAATGCTTTACAGTATCACTTGTACAATGCATATTGTGAAATAGATAGGGAAGCATATGAAATGATATCATGTTGATAATATCATGCAATGAACTTATTTACTTCACTTATGGTTTCAAATGTTTTTGTTCATTGTGATTGTGATTGTGCATGTTGATGTGATTGTTGGTTGACTCGAATATCATATCTAGTATAATTACTAACACTAGTTGGCTCAGATATTGTGTCGATACACTAACTGACTCTGTGTGGTCCCATAAAAGGATCATGTATATGCATTTGTGATCATGTGAGACGTGTTTCATGCATGAACTAATTCAGGATATTGTGATTGGGAGTCTTGTGTTCGTGATTATTGTTATATGTGTTGACATGTGTTTATCGTTGATTATCTGTTTACATTTTTAATTTGGAACTAGTTATGTGATCCTACTAATATATTTTGATTATGTAGTGATATTGCACTTGCTCTTTTCTTGTTAAGTACATAGCATCGTCCAACTACTGATACGAGATTTTGGTTAAATGACACTTGACTTCGAATCTAAGGTGAGCTACTCTTCCAGGTTGCTATAAGTTCCTCTACATCTTCTTGTCCATCTTTTCAGTCAAAGATGTTGGACTATTAGTTCATGTTTTCTAAGTTTTTGGGATTGCATCCCCATTATTGACTAAATAGAGTTTTAGTACAACGACTTTCTATTTCTAAGGGTTATTTTTCCATTATTGTTTTGACTACTTATTGAGTTTATGGAAACTCAATCATTTAGTTGTTCTTGAACTATTTTCCTAATATGTTACCTTATGGCTTGACTTTAGAAAATAGTTTTGAGTTAAGATTTAGGTTGGTAATTGGTTCTCCCACACGAGGGTTAGTATGGATGCCATTTACGATGGTTTGGATCTGTCGCGCCTCAGTTTTCACAAAACAGATTATGCAATGACGTGACAACTCTTTTAGGATTTTAAAAGAGAAAAGTCATCACCTAACTATTTAAAGGCGCGTTAGAGCACCATTCTAAACTAATTAACACTAAATTAAATTAAAATATCAACGAAATTAGTGATCGGGTAAGGATTCCAAATTACCTCGAATGGAGGGTGTTAAGCACCTTTCGAGGTCCATAAATGTGTGTCCCTGCCGGATCTCATATAAAATTATGTGGGTGGTTAAAATATGAAAAATAATATTAGTTTATTTTAATTAATTAAAGAAGAACTAAGTCTAAGCAGGTATGAAACAAATTTAATACAAAACAATTAGATACAAACAAATAAAAAAAGGACACATAAGTAAGAATAGATAAGCAAGAAGATAGAATTCCACAAATGATATACGAAAGAATATATTTTCATTAACTATACTACCCCAAATAATACATACAACAATATATAAGAAGAAATGAAAAGAGACAAATTAAACTTAAAACTAAATTATCCTTCTCGAATTAGCACCTGACTTATTAATCAGAAGATAAATCATAGTTTGTCGTTTTCTGCTTGGGTTAACTTACATCATTTCTGAAAGGCCTATATATCTCTACCCCACCTAAGTTCATTTATTATTAAGAGCCTAAAAGCGAACTAAAAGAAATAAACTCCAACGTTCTAAAAGGTGCCCGGCGGCCCAACTTAATGTCCAAGAGGCATTGGACTTACTAATATGGTAAGTTTTAGATTAAAAAAAAATCTCAAGTTGCCTAATTAGACACTAAACGTCAAACATAACAAATAGGACAAACAATTAGTAAGTTAATGTCTCATGTTGACCTCTAATTTAGTTATTGGCGTGCTTGAAAACACATATCCTTTGTGAAGGTCATAACAAAATAGGTGTGCATACACGATTAGACATATAAGTCGTAATGCAACTCTTGATTAACATAGAGGCAAAACTTCATTATTAGACATATGAGGACATTTTAATTACTAAGCTAGTTGTAATAAAAGAAAGACATTTATGACAATTTTAGTTATCACTATGCTAGCTTTCATAACACATTAAAATTATAGGCATGATATATGTATGGATTAATATGCTGAAAATTGTTTAGTAAAAGTCTATGAATATGAAATCTAATTAATTAGCATGCTGAGATTATTACATAAAACCTACAGACATGAATTTTTTTTTAATTAAAGACCCTATCGGGCCAATTATTTGAAATAAAACATTTGTACAAAAGACATCCCAAAGTGGCATATCCCAAATTAATGAAGCAAAACAAAATAAAAAGAAATGCAAAATAGGAAAGAGAATGAAACCAAAGAAATCACAGAGAAAAACCCATATCTTTCACTGCTCTTCTTCCAATTTCTCTAAAAATGAAGGTGAAATTCAACCTTCAAACTTGGAAACAAAAGATTCATAACTGAAAGGGCTTCTATGTCAACGATTCATTCTTGTTCTTCACGATCCGACCTCCACATTCGGATGCGAGCAAAATCAAATGAAGTGAATCCTTGTATTTGCAAAGCCAAAATTTGAGAGGGTAAAGGTTGAATAATTTCACCTTCGACGTTCCCGAAGTCTCACAAATGCCATGAAATTCATTCCAAGAGAAAACTTCTTCAACTTCACCATACGATTTCCAGCCACCAACACGCAGATTCAAACCACCTCCCCTTTCTTGCTACTATCAAACGATTTTAAGTTGGAAATTTTCTAATATTTTTATTTTTTCTCAGAAGGTGAGCTCACAAGGAACTAATACCATTGCTAGAGAGCAAATATAAACATCAGGTATATTTCTAAATTTGGGTGCAAATTTCAGATTAGTAACTTTCTCCCTTCCCGTAAAAATTTGATATTTGTTGTTTGAGTGTGCTCTTGTATCTCAAATTCATATACTCTAGTACTCAATATGTGTGTATAGCCTCATATTTATTGTACCATGAAATTCCTATTTTGACATTTTTGTCAGACGTAGATTTGGCATTTGATTTTTATCCATGCTTATTAAAGCTCTCCCTTCATTTGAAACCTCTAATATAGAATTATAAGTAGTAATGCTTTGTGTACCTGCAAAACAGAAAAATTGATTAGTAAATACATACATGGTTTCTATATAAAATAAAATGCCAAAATATTTGTTAAGTCCTAAATATGATATCTAACTCAGATAGCATGCTGAAAAGTATTTAATAAAGACCTATGAGCAACATACCTAAGGATACGAGCATGATAATTACTATAGACATGATTTCGATATGACATATCGTGCAAATTTATTACATAGTAGCTATATATAAGATTTTTAAAAGATTGACTTAAGTTAGCATGCTGCAAAAATAATGTGATAGACATTAGGGAAGTTGTTCTAAAAGAATGTTAACAGTTGATTAATTAATATAATAAAGTGCAAGAAAATTGAGAGTAATAAATTCCTTTGGCAAGTTGTCTGATGAATGAGAAATATGTTACTGCTAATCAATTTATTTTAAATGGAGTTAAGAGAAATACTCAAATATTTCAAGGCAATTAATTCCTACAAGCACGAGTTATAACATTAAACAAATAAATATGATAAATAATAATAACTCAAGTAGCACATAATTTCCTACCCTTTAGACAGTCCCCAATTATCTCATAAATGGAGCAATGTTTGGTACAGAGTTATTACAAATTCAAAAATAAATAAATCTACAATGACTAAAATAATAAAAATAATATTAAATAATGATCCTATCTATGAAATATGCCTATTCCCAACTAACTCTTCATGTCTCGAAACCAAGTTAGAATCTCTGCTAAACCAAAGAAACATAACCATTTGCCAAGAACACCAGTTATACAATGGTCATTTGAGTATGCAATTATAACAGATAGATAAGGCAATATTAATTACAAGCTTGACAAGTATTGAATAACACACGAAGAGAGAGGCCATGAATGACCTGGACGCTTTCCACAGAATGTTTAAGGCATTCGAGCTTTCCAAATATTTAAACAATACAAAATTATAAGGTACACATAACTATCACATAGATTATTAAATGTGTTGTTTAAGAGAACTAACCAATTAAGTGCCGATTAATAATGAGTAATCCAGAAGGTTAAGTAACAACAACAAATAGTGATTCAAGTTTGTGAAATCAATACCCAATCATTGACACATCAAGTTCACAAGAACCTTAAGAATTCAAAACAGTGCTTGTGTCAAGAAGGATGTTTTATATCGAAGTATGCTAGTAACTTAGAGAGGCAAAATTCAAAAATAGACCAAAAGTGCTATGAGTATTGAATGTAGAAAAAAAGTATTCAAGCAAGAAGATGTAAGGTCTAATCTTTCTGATGTAAAAGAAAAGCGTAGGCAGTTCTCTTTATTTTAGTGGTAAAAAATGTGTAAAATAATGAGAAGGACTTATCCCTATATAGGAGAAAGGTACTAGAGTCAATCGTAGAAGTAATGTAGGAACAATATAAATCAAAGAAAGACTTGTCCTTAATTAGATTAGGAGAAACAATTAAGATGAAATCATACCAGATTTACCCTAAACATAATAAGTAAAGTAATCAAATTAATAAATATAAGACCAAATCAATGTTATCAAAGTTAGAACAAGTAAAAATGGCAATTTAGCTTTCAAGCAAAACATGTCAAATTTTCTATAAATTACTGAATTCTATGAAAGATAAAGAATGAAGCAATGTATAAATAATGAAGTACAAAGGTTGTAAAAGATAAAATAAGGAAAATATTCTACTAAACTATTAGAGGTTACCATAAATAACAAAATGTTAATGGAATGACCCTCCAGATCATTTTCTTCATTTTTAGATTTTTTAAGTGTTTAGAGCTTTTCTGTAGAAATTACTTGTTGGGACTAATAGCTCGATCACCGGGTCATTCGTTTGAGTTTTATACAAGTTTTTCTGTTTTGAAGCCTTTGAAACTTAAATGATTGACTTCGGTCAAAAGATTAGGAAGATGGCCTTAGAATGCAATTCTGACAGTTTCAATAGCTTCGGAAGGGCCATTTTACGATCGGGGCATGGTTGGTTCGTGGCTTAAGACTTCTAGTGTGAGTTTGAGCTGTTAGACGTTTTAACTTTGAAACTTAAGCCAACCTTTAACTTCGGTCAACATTTTTGATAAACGTCCCCAAATGTGAATTCTGTCAATACGGTTAGCTCTGAAATATCAAGTTTTGTCGAGAACGACATTTTGTGCGGTTTCTGAGGCTTCTTGACTCATTTTGAGCCTTCTTGTGAATTTTAGCTTAAAATAGAACTTGGGTGTGAACCCACTTCATCAAAATGACCTCATATGGAAGTTTTGATGGTTTCGTTGAGTCCAAAATGTTAAATTTGTTGGGGTAGCATATTTCGTTTGCACGCATGGGCATCCGAACGAATTTCGAGCACACTGTTGGAGAATTTGGAGTTTGAGCAAACTAGTTGAAGTGTTGATACATGGTGCATACTTTTAGCCACCAGAATTTAGGCCTTTAGCGACCGTATTCAACTTTTAATGACCATTTTTGGCTATTTATATCCCAAAATTTTAGCTTCAGCCCTATTTTCAAAGTGCGATACTCGAGGTGGGAAGCTCTGATTGAGGTGATTTAAAGTCGTGGACGTCTGGAATCTTTATGGTTTGATGAGTCGGAGATTTCGACTCATTTAGGGTTTAATATTTAAGGAATTAGTGTCCTCAATGCCTATTTTATGCTTATAACTGATGTTAAAATGTTAATTTGCAGGAACAAAGGCAAAAGAGCAATGAAAGGACATTATGAGGCAAAAAGGAGCGAAAAAAGCTGAAAATGTTGAAGGAAAGCAAAGCTGGTACTCGCCAAGCCACTTGATGACTCGCCAAGTGGACCCTCAACTCGCCCAAAGTTCCAGAGTGCCAACCCTTGGACAAGACCAACTTGGCGAGCAAACTTAGTCGACTAATCTTACAAGAACGATTTTGCTGAAAAAGGCACGCAAAAAAGGTGAGAAGAGGAGCACTCAGCGCATCTCTAATCAGTTCGACGAGCCCGACTTATTTCACCGAGTGGACTCCGTGCTGAAATTCTAGGAACGTATAAATTCAATTTTGAAAAGAAGAAATAGGATTTCCCACATTGTCCACTCCTGGGTTTTTGATCTTGAACATTCTAAAACATCATTTTTACATTTTTGAGTAGAGATTTAGGGTTTGTGAGATTTTTAGCTTCAATCTGAGCATTTGGAGACTTCTAGATTGTTGCCCAACCAGATGGAAAACTTCATTGGTAACAATTTCTTGTTCTTTATTATGTTTGGCTGAAACCCTCATTCATGGGGGTGTGATTATGTAGTTGAATACATTAATTAGTTAATGAGTGTTGTTATTTACTGATTTTATTATTGATTTGAAGTGGGTTCAATTAATAGTTTGTGTTTTAATTGAGTAATTGTAGTTGCAAATGCAATTCTAGATTAGTACTCTATACTTGCTTGAGAAAGAAGTGTTAGAGTTAAATTATTAGTTGATGATCGTATTGATTGTGTTGTTATGAATTTAGCTTGAGAAAGTGAGTCTAAATGCAATTTTACAAATCTAGCTTGAAAAAGTAGATTGATTAAGGTAATGAGTTGTTAATTTGTGTTGTGCTTGTTGAGGTTCGAAAGAACTCACTTGATTCGCAAAAGTTGATTGATAAATGACTATTGCACCCAAAACCTAGCTTATCCACTGAGATTCAACGACTTTTAGTAAATAATAATCACCCATTATGCGAAATTGACATTCAATTTATCATACTCCCGAGAAACCTTCTCTCTTTATTTACTTCCGATTTTAGTAGTCATAATTTGGTTACCTAAATCCCCACATTTGACATTAATTGTCAATCCTTGTCATTTACTTTATTGTTGCAAAAATGTCTACATCTACAAACGATTAGAACACCATTTTAATTCTTAATCAAATTCTTTATCGTATCACTCCATGTGGGATCGACCCCAACTCTTAGTTAGGTTTATACTTGTTAGCGACCGCCTACACTTAGAATCAGATGAAGTATAGTTGAGCGTGATAAAAAATGGTGCCACTGCCGAAGAGTGGTGTTTAAAATTCTTTTATTGAAGTTTAGTTGTGAATTGATTTTGTTGTAGTTGAATTATCTTATTTGTGTTCTTTGTTGGCTGCTATTAAACATGTGAAGAGATGAGTGTCAATGGGAGCAATGCCAGCCAACTTGGGAACAACGATGACATCATGAAGATCAGTTGGGAAGTGCAAGTGCTATCCGATTGCCTCCAACTGTGGACAATGCGGTGTTCCACGTGACCAGCACTATGTTGCAGCGGTTGCAAATGAAGGGTCACTTTGAAGGACTTGCTCATGAGGACCCTCATGATCACATCCAGAACTTTGTGGATGTGTGTGGGCCATTCTCTTTCAAAAACATCACTCAGGAGTCAGTCCAACTTCGTTTGTTTCCCTTCTATCTAATAGGCGAAGCAACAAAGTGGTTGGCTGATTTACCAAAGGAATCAATCACTTCTTGGGAAGAGCTCACTAATGTGTTTTATGTAAGGTTTTTCCCTCCCTCAAAGATAGTGAAGTTGAGGGATAATATTCAGAACTTCAAAAGAGTGGATGGCGAACCTATTCACGAGACATGGTTGAGGTTCAGAAGTTGCTGCTCCAATGTCTAACTCACGGACTACCGGACAATGTGTTGTTACAATATTTTTATCGGAGCTTCGATCAGTCAACAAAGGTTTGGCAGACCAACTCATTCGAGGAGGAATCATGCAACAATCGTTTGACATAACATCTACCCTGCTTAATGAGATGACAAAAAAAAACCGCGCTTGGTACACTAGAGAAGATCAAGTGTCTCCTTTGAACTTTGAGATGACGAAGAAACAAATGGAAAAGAACCAAGAGCGAGATGAAAAATGGTCAAAATTATGACCCAAATGGACTTATTGACGAAATATGTCATGGGAAGTGGTTCCAAGTCTGTGAACGCGGTCGGAGTTAGTGGAGTAAATCTTGATAAAGCACACTTTGAATCCATGTACAATGAAAAAGTGCATTTCTTGGCAAATCAAGCAGGAGGTTTCCGTCCGAACTATCTAAGGTCGGGTGAGAATTAAGGTTGGAACATGGATCGCGATGATGGTTGGAGAGACCGAGATAGGAAATGGCGTGACTGTGGTACGAATTGGAGGGAGCGAGATGGCGACAAAGAACGATATGTGCCTCCCCATGAGCGTCAAAAGCCAAAAGAGCCAAGGGCTGATCCTGAAATTTTTTGCGCCGAAGATATGCTTGCTCGTATACTCAACAAAGTAGAAGGATCAGACAAGGTGCTAAAGGAAATGAAAGATGACGTCTCTTCTCTGAACCAAATAGTTACTTCACATTCGGTGTCTATTAAGCAGCTGGAAACATAGATGGGTCAAATCTTGACTCATTTGAATCCAAGGCCAAAAAGAGGTTTACCGAGTGATACCATGGTTAACCCAAAGAATAAAGCTTGAAAGCATGTCTTCGTCATGCCACGACGTTAAATAAGGCGATTCTTGGGAGGCAACCCAAGGTTTACTTTTTGTCATTTTAATAAAGATTGTTAGATGTGCAGGTTGAAATTAAAATTCTGGGAGGAAAAGGCAAATGGGCGAGCTCAAAACTTAGTCGGTGATTCGCTGAATGATTCGGCGAGCCCGATCCAACTCGCCCTTTGGAAAAATAGATGGGCTGGTGTTCTAACAATTTTGGTGGGCTAAGGCCCACTCAGTGAATCGACGAGTGGATCGGCGACATAAGTACTCATCGCCGATCTAGGCGCGAATTGAAGAGTCAAAAGGCCTTTAACCGTTTTAAATTCAAAACCTTTCATTATTTTGAACTTTTCGACTTCTATGCTCTCTTAATCAAACTCTAGAATATAGATTTTTAGTTTAAATCTTTTGGGTGTCCTCGTGTGGTCAAAATCCGAATTGTTTTCCATTCTTATCTCCTCGCTTTCTCGAATTCTTGTGTCTTCGATTTAGGTTAGTTCTCCGATGTTGTTTTACATTGCAAATTTTGTCGAGGATGCGTGTGAGTAGTATGTTGTTCTGTTTCATGCCTTGACTTTGTGCTAAGCTAATCATTGGGATCTAATTTGAAGTCAAGCATTTCCGATATTGTCTTTAGCCTATTTATTGTGATTTTTGTGATTGAATTGTTTAAATTGCGGTTGTAGCATGTTGGGCTTGGTGTGGGTGAAGTCTAAGTCCCCCGAATGGCATTGATTAACTTAATTTTCCCAATGATAGATCGGGTGACGTCATTCTTAAGGGCAAAAGACGTTGATTGGTCAATTTTAGACAAATTGGGGGAAGTCTGAGTACCCCGGGGTTGGTAATGATATGGGCTAGGCTTTAATTGTATAGAATAGGGTTTTGATTTGGTTATCGTAGACTAAGTATTGGAAATTTAGAGCCGGGGTAAAAATATGGCGCGAGAGGCCAGTCGACAAGCTTAGTCGAGCTCGCTGACTGACTCAGCGGTTCACCAATTGACCCCTTACCACGCCATTTGCCCTGAATTTTTGCTGTTGGATTCTGTAACATTCGGCGATACGCCTGAGCTTGCCGAGTTTACTCAGCGACTCACCGAATGACCCTTGTTATCGCCTATTTGGAGCCCTGTTAATTGAAAATCTTTTTGTGAATTTTGGCAAGCTACTTTTAGCTCACCGATCTAGTACGACATCTCTCTGATTGACCCCGAACCTGGCCGACTTGTGCTCCTCCTGGCATTTTGATTCTGTGGCTTTTGGCAAGCCCTCTAAGGCTCGCCGAATGAGCTCGGCGACTCACCGAGTCTATTGGTGAGTTTTTCTGAAAATTTTTGTTAAGTTTGACTTTTCACTGACCCTCCAAAACTGTGTTTGTTCAATTTGTGTTGTCGTGCAGCTATGGCTAGGCTTAAGGTACCTGGAAGAAATCAACCACCTAGAAAGAGCATGAGGGGTGGTCATTTTTGAGAAGGCTGCTCCTCCACGAGCAACGCGATATAAACTTCCTCCGACGGAGGGGGGTAGGGACATATAAATTAAAAAGACATGCAGAGCCGAGTCCGATTGATTCCACCTCCGACAACATGGGTATCGACTCCACCTATCTCACCACTTCTGAGTGTGATCGTGAGGAAAATTCTGGGTCTAGATTGTCGGCCTATGAGTCTGAGCTAGAGGATGATCAAACCCTTCAGTGGAGATGGGTTGAGTTCCACTCCAAAGCACTGCACTATCCGGCAAGACTCTAGGTACTCTCGACTCCTCCTCTACCTCCAGCACAGGAAGTTGAGCATGCACCATAAGTGCCCTCGGTACAGGCACCTTCACCTCGTTCGATGAACAATTAAAGGTTGCCGGGTTGCGAACAATTCTAGAAGAGAAGAGGTTGCCTACTGATGAGGTGATGGACAAGTACCATCCCGTGTGGGAGACAATTCACTTCCACAAATTTGAGAGATTACACAGCCCCGGGGTCCTTATATACCTTATTTGGTATGAGAGTTCTATGAAGAGTATGTGAAGCTGGTCCCGAAAGGCAAGAAGAAGGCCAGCTCATTGTTGATCATGTGGTGGTGCAAGGTAAAAAGGTAAAGTGCAATAGTTTAGACATTAATAAGGCGTTGGGTTGCACATTCCAAATAATCCATTTCTTATCGGATAGGATTCAGAAGAAGACCCTCGACGATCTTAATGGGTGGTTTGCTCCCTTGATTTCTGACATTACACCTTCGTGGATTGAGCCAGGGGTCCAGATTGAGAAGAAGGACCTGAATGTAGCTGCGAGTTACTGGTTTGGGTTTATTAGCAATACACTCATGCCGTCACAGAATGAATCCATCCTCCGGCACCCGAAAATAGCTCTATAGGGGTCTATCATTGTTCGGGATAGATGGAATCTAAGGATGATTATTGACCAGGAGATGTCCATGAGGGCCACGTAGAGCCAGTCATCGCTGCCATTCCCAGAGTGCTGATCACAGAGTTGTGCCAGCGAGCTAGAGTGCCCTTTGTGGAAGTAACTCCTACTTTTTGTACTGACATCTACAGGATCGAGGTTGAGTACACTAGGGATGAGTCTAAGCGGAGGAGAGCATCGCCGGTGGACACATCCCCAACTGTTGATGTAGATGCATTAGAGGCAGACGCTACTCCATCCACTCATACTGGCGAGCCTTCAGGTACACCTCGCTCATCTGCTCCTACCACTTTTGCTGTTGCTTCTACTTCTCTCCCCCCGTTGACATATGCGATGTTGTATAAGATGGGCCATCTAGCCTAGTCGACTGATGTATGTGCTTCTTGAGTTGAGGTGGTTGTCCTATGATTAATTGAGCGGGCCATTGATGCTTCCCTTGCTCCTATTCGAGCCGAGTTGCAAGAGCACCGAGAGTTAATTACTGCATATGGCCTAGCCTTGGACGCCCTCATTATGCGAGTTGAGGCATGTGAGCAGGGAGGTTTCCAGTCTGATGATGTTACAACCTTGAGGGCTGATGTTGCAGGATTGAGGCACGATGTGGATGAGCTCAAATCCACTAATTTATCTATGTTCTTCGACATTGTGGACCTTCCCGAGGTTTTGAGTTCAGATATACCATTTATTTCTAAGATCCCTCCGGCCACTGCAATCGGAAATGCTATTTTAGATGATGATGGTGATGAGTCGAACACTCCTGAGACTGATGAGGAAGAGCTTGGGACCATGATGCGGTAATTTATGATGATCTGGATGATCTGGATGACTTGGAGGGTACGATGGTGCAGGTGGTGATGCATGCCTTACTTTAGGATACCTCGATGATTGGATACACTAGAGCACATCCTTCTTCTAGAGGAGGGCCAAGCACTGATGCCCCGATGTAGACAACCTCTGATGCATAGGCTTATCCTGGCAGGGGATCTTGACTCTTTTCCTGTTCTATTTCAGAGACTTTTACATTGTTTTTACATTGAGAACACTGTTTAGTTTTGTTTGGGGAGGGGGGGCTATCCCCTTGGGTTGTATTTATTCTGTTTTGAATGATTGTCTTCTATTTTGGATGATTGTTTTGCTACTTTTGGTTGTGTCCGAAATTGAATGCTTATTTTTTATCCCATTGGTTCATTCCATGATTTCTTAATGTGTGATTGTTGTGGTTGTTCTCTTGCACATTTGCATATCGGTTGCGATTAATATCGATGAATTGAATAGTGCTCTTGATTGAATGATATGTTTGCGCAAGTCCAATGAGGAAAATTTGAGTTGCATAAGTCATGTGTGAACTCTTAGCATCTCATTGTGACTAGTCGATTGTTGAAGTGAATCTTGTGATGATTATTGCACACGAGCTCAATTTAGAGAGACATGATCGATGATTGTGTTGAATGCCTTGTGTGGTGAGATTTTCTTGAAATATGTGCTTGGTGATACCTAGAACTTGCCCCGTTGGTCCAATTGACTAATGTTGGTGAATGAAAGAAATGAATTTAGGCACAACTATTTTGGCTATTACCTTCTCCATTACTATGTTCTCATACGCAGGAATACCTCCGTTAGCCGGCATTCTTGAGAGTGAATCAAATTTCTATTATACCTCTTTGTGACCACCTTGTGAGAGTGTGAACCTAGCTTGGTACTATTTGAGCCTACCCTTTTATTTGGATGAAAGATGAACCCATTTAGCCTTTTCCCCTCATACCTAAAACCTTCATGAAGCTTCGGTTCGTTTGAATAGCCAACTTAGGCCAAAAGGGTGTGGTGAAAATTGAGGAGAGAAGATGAGCAATAACTTTGTAAAGTTTCACCCTTTAAAAATTGTGTTGAAAAAGATTTTGAAACAAAAGATGGAACCCCTCCATATAAAAAAAGAGGAAAAAGAAAAGCAAAAGGAAATAAGATTGAAAAACAAGTGCATGATGGAAAGAAAAGGGGTGTCCAATGAGCGTTATCAAGAATCTTTGTGTTTGAAAGTACTTAGGGTGGATTGTGAAAATCAAAAGAATGGAAGAAAAGGAGAAGAAGTGAAATGCAAGCCATGCTTCATGAAGGTAGAAGTCACTAAGCCAAAACAATCATACCTTTACCCTCAGCCCCGTTACAAGCCTTGAAAGACCTTGGTGATCTTGATTGAGCTGAATGACATGTTGATTGGAAAATACGGGTAAACATATGGGTAGAATCATGCATGTGTTTATCTTTGAGAGTGTGAGAGCTGATTTTGATTCCTTAATTCTTGAATTTTGGTGAGCTTTGTGTGGGCATGGAATCATTCTTGATGTGAGGGAATTCAAATACTCTTGTTGAACTTGAAATTGCATTTGAAGCAAAGAGTCTGAGATTTGGACTAATTTAGGGTTTTATTTACAATGATTTAGTGTCCTCAAATGCTTATTTTGTGCCAATAACTGATGTAAAACCATTAATTTCTAAGTATATGGATCAAGGAACAAAGCAAGGACACTAATTTGCAAAAAGGAAAAAAGTGAGCTGAAAGAACGAAGAAATGCAAGCCTGGTGGTCACCAAGTTCACTTGGCAAGTCGCCGAATGGCCACTTGACCGCCTAAAGTTCCGGTGTGCCAAACCCTGAAGGAAAGAACCAAGTCGGTGAGAGAAAGGAGCAGTCGGCGGATCGCCGAGTGGTTCCGCGATGCAGTGTTGGATCGCCCAAAGTTACATACCTTGAGGATGCTGAAGGCCAAGGTAGAAAGGCGATGGAATTGACCAAAGGGCAGATCACTGAGTAGATTGACGAGCCTTACTTACTTCGCCGAGTGACCCTTCACAACATATTTTTGGCGACTATAAATACATTTTTAAACATTTAGTTTAGTATCAATGAATCATTATTCATTCTGAATAGTATATGTGTTCATATTTTGAGAGTTTTTCTTAGCTTTGAAGAATTGAAGTTTTTCACTTTTGAGAAATATGAAGTGGGTCTTTGAGATTCTTTAACTTGGACCACTGTAAAGACGAAATCAATCTTACCCAGTTGATGAAAACTCAATTTGGTAACGATTTTTATCTTTTTTATAGTGTCTAGCTAAAACCCCAATTCTTGGGGGTATGATTATGTGATTATGGGCTGATTTAGTTTATGAGTATTGCTAATTGTTAGTTTAAATGATGTTTAGAATTGAGTTCAATCATTAATTATGGTTTAATTTAAGAATAGTAGTTGCAAATGCCGTTCTACCTTTGTGTTTTTGGCTTGCTCGGGAGAGAGGTTTTAAAACTAAGATTATTGATTGATGGTCTATGGGTATTGGGTTGTTATGGGTTCAGCTCGAGAGAGTGAATCCTAAACCCAATTCCACACATTTAGCTCGAGAGAGTGAATAGGCTAAGGTGTGGGTTGTTCTTATTTTACTTGCTTGTCGATGTTCGAGAGAAATCGACTTGATTCGGGGTAAATTGTTCGAGAGAAAGTTTAATTCCTCTATAGTCTAGCTTACTCACTAATATCTAGCTATTTTCTAATAGTTGCAATTACCCATTTGTCTATATTAGCCTATAATCGAATCACATCCCAAGAACCCGTCTCATTATTGTTACTTCGTATTGCTTTCCACTGTTTGTAGTTGATAATTTCAAACCCAAATCCCCATTTGACATTAGTGTCACCTCCTGATTTGATTTTTTTTCTTTTCGATAACGTCTATTCCTATGGCTGATTTGAATATGTTCACACTTTCCTATTGAATCTTAAACACATACCGCTCCTTGTGAGATTCGACCCCAACTCATTTAATTGGGTTATATACTGACTAACGATCGTTGACGCTTAGAATTGGATGACGTGTCTTTGAAACGTTATTAATCAACTTCTATTTGATGATGACTAGTCACAACTTGTAACTTTTAGTGCACAATTGAACATTGCTTGGGTAGATTAAACCTCGTGTGCATTCATGTTGAGTCTCAAGTAGCACTATTTGGAGACATCCCTGTTGGCTGAATTGATATTGTGTTTTACTTGAGGACAAACAAAATTTTAAGTTGGGACTGTTGATGAGTTGGGGAGTTTTACTTATTTAGGGCTTAATATTTAAGGAATTAGTGTCCTTAATACCTATTTTATGCTCATAACTGATGTTAAAATGTTAATTTACAGAATTGAAGGCAAAAGAGCAAGGCAAGGACATTATGAGGCAAAATAAAGCGAAAAGCTGAAGAAAGAAAATGTGGTACTCGCCAAAGCCACTCGGCGAGTCGCCGAGTGGACCTTCAGCTTGTACAAAGTTTTAGAGTGCTAGCCCTTGGACAAGACCAACTTGGCGAGCAAACTAGTGGTTCGGCGATGCGTCGAACAAATCGGCGAGGCTGATTTCAATCACATAATGTTACAGAATGATTTTGCGGAAAAAGGCATGCCAAAAAGGCGAGAAGAGGAGCACTGGGAGCATAAGCGATCAGTTTGGTGAGCCTGACTTATTTCGCCGAGTGGACTCCGTGCAGAAATTCTGGGAACATATAAATTCAATTTTGAAAAGAATAAAATGAGTTCTCACAGTGTCTACTCTTGGGTTTTTGATCTTGAACATTCTAAAATATTGTTTTTACATTTTTGAGTAGAGATTTAGGGTTTGTGATTTTTAGCTTTAGTTTGAGCATTTGTAGACTTGTGGATTGTTATCCAACCAGATAGAAAACTTTGTTGGTAACAATTTCTTGTTCTTTATTATGTTTGGCTAAACCCCATTTTTGGGGTGTGATTATGTAGTTGAATACATTAATTAGTTAATGAGTGTTGTTATTTACTGATTTTATTGTTTATTTGAAGTTGGTTCAATTAATAGTTTGTGTTTTAATTGAGGAATTGTAGTTGCAAATGCAATTCTAGATTAGTACTCTATACTTGCTTGAGAAAGAAGTATTAAGAGTTAAATGATTAGTTGATAATCGTATTGATTGTGTTGTTACGGATTTAGCTTGAGAAATTGGATCTGAATGCAATCTTACAAATCTAGCTTAAAAAAGTAGATTGATTAAGGTAATGAGTTGTTAATTTGTGTTGTGCTTGTTGAGGTTCGAAAGAACTCACTTGATTCGCAATAGCTGATTGAGAAATGACTATTGCACCCAAACCTAGCTTACCCACAGAGATTCAATGACTTTTAGTAAATAATAATCACCCATCACGCGAAATTGACATTCAATTTATCACACTCCCAAGAAACCTTATCTATTTGTTTACTTTCGGTTTTAGTAGTCATAATTTGGTTACCCAAACCCCCATTTGACATTAATTGTCAAACCTTGTCATTTACTTTATTGTTGCGAAAATGTATACATCTACAAACGATTAGAACATCATTTTACTTCTTAATCGAATTATTTATCATATCACTCCCTGTGGGATCGACCCTAACTCTTAGTTGGGTTGATACTTGTTAGCAACCACCTACACTTAGAATCGGATGAAGTGTATTTGAGCGTTATCATGGTTACACGTTAAAGTTTTTGAGAAGTGCCGGGGGCGCTTCATTTGAGGTATATTCCGTCTCGAAGGGGTTGTTAGCTCTCTTTTGTGTTCATTAATTGGTGAGTTTTATGTATGTAGTGATTTAGGTTATTTCGAGCATGAAATTGACCCTCGTTTCGAGGCACAAGCTCGATTATTCATTTGAGACCTTTTGACAGAGTCAATTTGGGATTCCCGACCCGTTCCCATTTTGACTTGATTTTGGGTCCATATCTAATTGTTGTTCTTTTAGTGTCAAAACACCTGTAATGATGTTGTGATCAGTAATATGATAGCATGAAGGTGTTCAAAAGTGTTTCTGAAATGGATTACTCATGTGTGATGGATTTGGAGTGGTAGTGATCGGCTTTGAGGTAGGTTTTAGTCTACTTTCTTGATTGAGCTTCTTAGATAATGCCTAGTATAGATATTTTGTAATTTTAAATTGTATTTGTTGGGTATTTAGCTTTTATAATTTATTCCATCTTTTCTTGATTTCGTAGGAGCCTTGGGGTTAGTGTGGGTGTTGGGATCCTTATTTTAGGCTTGTAGCTTCGCTTGTGGTGTAGATGATCTTGCTTATCCTTATTAGGATTGATACTTTGTGGCCTTAAATTAGGTTGGACCTTAGGTGATTTAGATTGTGTTTTACCGCCCTCGTAGTTATGGTCAATATTGGCAAAAACGGGAGAAATCTGAGTATCCTTGGGGCATGGGTGTATTGGGTCTGAGCTTAATTTGATAAGTATGTGTTTTGATTTTGTTTTCAGGGGTTGCGGGGTTGAATTTGAGAAGTTGGGTCGTTTGGCGAGCAGGGTCGAGCTCACCGAACCACTTGGCGGTTCGCCGAAGTTCCTTATCTCGCCTTTAATTTCATGCTAAATGAGTAGTTTGGTTTTGTAACTTTCGGTGAGAGGCTTGAGGTCGCCAAAAGCACTCAGTGACTCGCCGATAGTTCTTTTTGATCGCCCTTTATTTGCACCCCTGACCCTTAATTGCACGGTAACTTTCGACGGGCTAATCCTTGTTCGCCGAATCCTGTCGGCGATTCGCCGAAAGGCCCTTACATTGCCGACATGCTTAAATTTTCTGAGATTTTTGAGCCAATCTTTTCAATGAGCCCGATCTAGCTCGCTAAAGTGATTCGACAACTCGCCAATCCGTTCGATGAGTCTGTCTGCAACTGTTTTTCTGTGATCTTGCTTGAAGTGTTTCTCACTTTTATGATGTTTTTGCAAACATGGCTAGACCGAAAGTTGCTGGGAGAAACATGCCACCCTGAAAAAGGGCAAAAGGAATAAAAATCAATGAGGATGCAGCTGCATCCAAAGCCAAGGCCACCAAACTTCCCACAACTGGTGGGAAAGGCAAGGGAAAAGGAAAGGCACATGCGTCACCAGAGGCCAGCTCTGACAGTGACGGTATCTACGCCACACACCTCACTACTTCTGATAGTGAGGGTGAGCACCGAGAGGATCGAGCTTCAGCTTCGAAGCCTGAAGATGATGAATTTTTGGCAGCACAGAGGGCTGAGCTGAGATTGAAAACGATGAACGATTCATCTAGGATCAAGACACCTCAGCCCACCACTACTCCTCCTCCAGTTCCAGAGCAAGCTGTGGTCCTAGCACCACCAGTATAGGGTCCTCCTCCCAAGTCTATGAACAGACTGAAGACTGAGGGGCTAAGGACCATTATCGAGAAAAAACGTCTGTCCACTGATGGGGTCATCGACAGGTACCCAGAGATTATGAGCTGTCTGAAGTCTCATAATTTCCAGATCTTCACCAAGCCCCGTGGCCCGTATATTTCAAATTAGGTCCGGGAGTTCTACCCTGCTTATGGTGCCTTGATACCACAGAGAAGAAGCAGGCAACAACATTTAAACCGGTTGACTATGTAGTTGTCCGGGGGAAGAGGGTGCATTATGATTTTACTACCATCAATGATGTCCTAGCATTCACTACGAGACTTGAAGATGACTGTCTGCATATGATCACGACAAAGACGCTGGACAACATGAAGAAGTGGCTAGCCCCACTGATATCTGATGGCACTCTGAGGTGGTTGGAGGCAGGGGTGATCTATCTTGGCTTTGCAAAACTACTCGGTGATTCGCCGACTGCTCCTTTTTGTCACCGACATGGTTGTTTCCTTCAGGGCTTGGCACATTGGAACTTTAGGCGGTTAGATAGCCACTCGGCGATTCGCCAAATGCCCTTGGCGATCACCAGGCTTGCCTTTCTTCATTTCTTCAGTTTATTTTGTTGTTTTTTGCATGTTAGTGTCCTTGCTTTGTTCCTCAATCCATATACCTGAAAATCAAGGATTTGTCATCAGTTTATGGCATAAATTAAGCATTTGAGGACAATAAACAATATAAATAAAGCCCTAAATGAGTCCAAATCTCGGACTCATCAACCCTTGACTTTCTGTCACGACCCAGGAGTTACCCCTAGATGTAATATGGCGTACAACACCCCAAAGGACCACATACAAGCTACTTAGCTTTCATAACATAAGATAATAGAAAATGGTGCGGAAATTTAAAACATATTCCATTCAATCAAAGTCTTTTATAAAAATGAGTGGAAGTCTATTGCACTTTGTCTCAAACCATCTAAAACCAAAAATGTCTTTGGGACGCATCCCATACAATAGTTCTAAAGATAAAATGAAAGAAAACATAAAAACATGGTGACTATCTACTCGTATACTATAAGGGCTCACTAAAGCTTCAATCATTGCTCTACTATAATCCTAGCCACGGGGTTGGAAGTCAATATCGTCGGACCCTACATTTGATAAGAATGTAAACAAGAGTATGAATTAGTACAAAATGTACTAAATATGATAACTAGCATAACATAATCAAGAGCATAACATAAGCATTAGTCAACATAAGCCATAAGCCATAAACATAAGAGATAACAACATAGTCATAAGCATAATCAATGCATCTAGATCATAATAATGTAAGAGGAACACTTCTCAAGTAACCTCAACTTAACCTTGTCTAGGACTTGGGTAATCCACCTCTAGTCATACATATCAAGGAAGGCAACTCTAGAAACAATCCAAGCTAATCATACACCATACAAGCAATTTCTCATATTAAAACATACTTACGATACTTCCTTGAAGTCAAGCTTATTCATGAAGGGATACAATAATACTACTTGAAGCTATCTTAATTAACATGCTTTGATTCATTTTAGGTGAGCAAACCTTTCAACCTAGAATCATTCAATGTGAGTAAGACTTTCACATTCATGCATTCATACATTCACAAGGTAGATTATGTGAGTAGAGTTCTTCCACAACACTTCTATCTAATAGTCTACCATTATCATATAAGCTTGACTCTCAAAGCCTTAACATTCATAATTCATCATATTATCTTTACTCTCAAAGCCCTAGTAATCAACATTTATAACTACAAGCTTGACTCTCAAAGCATTACTTCTTACAATCATTACATATAGCTATGATCTCAAGACATTCTAATCAAATTCTTCATTCTTAAGCAATTCTAATCTTATATCATCATATAGGCTCAAAGACTTAAGCAATACTAATCATAATCCATCATGTATACTTTAATCTAATTTAATTCATGTCTATATGCTTTAATCTCAAGCAATCTATTATTCATATCATCAATCCTAGAAGATTATCTCTAAATCCTCAATTTCCCCTTTCAAGGCACAAAACCCACTTACTTTAATTTCATCTTTCTAGAAATGGGTTACACATGGAGATGTGTAATTTCATCCTAAAATTATGATTTTCCACTAATTCAATCATAAACAGTCATTATCCACTCAATTGGATCAACATTCATCATAACCCATAACATTGAAAAACCCTAACTTGAAATAACTTGAATTGTAGAATTCTTCATCAAATTGGGGGAATTCTTCTTCTTCTTCTTCGTCCTTTTCTTCTTCCTCTTCCTCTTCCTCTTCTTTTTCTTCTTCTTCCTCCTCCTCCTCCTCTTCTTCCTCCTCCTCTTCCTCCTCTTCTTCCTCCTCCTCCTCCTCTTCTTCTATTCCTCCTCCTCCTCCTCCTCCCACTAATTCAATCATAAACAATCATTATCCACTCAATTGGATCAACATTCATCATAACCCACAATATTGAAAAAACCCTAACTTGAATTGGAGAATTCTTCATCAAATTGGGGGAATTCTTCTTCTTCCTCTTCCTCTTCCTATGCTTCTTCTTCTTCTTCTTACTCCTCCTCCTCCTTCTCCTCCTCCTCCTCCTCCTCCTCCTCCTCCTCCTTATTCTTCTTCCTCTTCTACTTCCTCCTCTTCTTCCTCATCTTCTTCCTCCTCTTCCTCCTCTTCTTCTTCTTCTTCTTCCTCCTCCTCTTCCTCCTCCTCTTCTTCTTCTTCCTCCTCTTCCTCCTCCTCCTCATCTTCTTCTTGTTCTTGTTCTTGTTCTTCTTCTTATTCTTATTCTTCCTCTTCCTCTTCGTCTTTATCTTCATCTTCATCTTCTTCTTCCTCTTCCTCTTCTTATTCTTCTTCCTCTTCCTCTTCTTCTTCCTCTTCTTCCTTTTCTTCTTCCTCTTCCTCCTCCTCCTCCTCCTCCTCCTCCTCCTCCTCTTCTTCCTCTTCTTCTTCCTCCTCTTCTTCTTCCTCTTCCTCTTCCTCTTCTCCCTCTTCCTCTTCTTATTCCTCCTCTTCCTCCTCCTCTTCCTCTTCCTCTTCTCCCTCTTCCTCTTCTTATTCCTCCTCTTCCTCCTCCTCTTCCTCTTCCTCCTCCTCTTCCTCTTCCTCTTCCTCTTCCTCCTCCTCTTCCTCTTCCTCTTCCTCTTCCTCTTCTTCCTCTTCCTCCTCCTCCTCCTCTTCCTCTTCCTCCTCCTCTTCCTCTCCCTCCTCTTCCTCGTCTTCCTCTTCTTACTCATCTTACTATTCTTCCTCTTCCTCCTCTCCCTCTTCTTCCTTTTCTTCCTCTTCTTCTTCTAGAGAGAAAATATTTGGGAAAGAATTGGGTTTATTTTGGTGTTTTGAAATAATGATTTAGGATCAATGAATTTAGGGGTCTAAAGTACTTATATATGTGGTGTAAACTTGGGTAAAACGATACCACTTAATTCTAATTAAAACTGGAAAATACCCTTATGCCCCTCACTTAACCGCCTTAACTTCCCACTGGTCCCAACCACAAGACCACATCGACGGACCATGGATGGACCGTAGGTCCATCCTAGTCGGGCGTGGTTCATGGTTAGAGGGTCTGAAATTTGAGCCTTCGACCTACGACCCCCAACAACGGGCCATGGACCCATACTTGGGGCATCGATTCTGGCCGTGGTTACTGCCTTACACAGATTTCCATGGTTCCCATCCACGAGGCCCACCTACGGGGAGTGGATCCAACCACGGGGCATTGTTGGCCCTCATGGGTGACTGGAAATTCTCAAATTTTGTAAGCTCCCCTGTTAAGTCTATGGGGTGTTACAATATTTCCCCTTGGGATCATTCATCATTGAGTGACGTTCTAGGAACTTCTTAAAGGTCACGACTCAAGACTAGCAACCCATCACGCATGCAACTCATCTAAATGCACACAACTAAAGGAGAAGCTTCATCTCTAAGCTAAACATGCTCAATGCATCACATGGAAGTAGGAACTACATCTAACAACCCAAAATGCATGAATTTCAACATCTACTCATGTTCAAGGAGGAACTACCATCTCCGGACTAAATCATGCTCAACACAATCTCATGGAGCTCATATGCAATTCAATCTAAAAAATATATCTAAAAATGTTCATCAACTCATCTCATGAAGTCTATAGGCAACTCTACTCAATGCACCATGGCATGAGGAAAACAATTCACATAAGTCATTTCTTTCAAGACTTAAGCTTTTTCATGAACATGCATATAGAGAAATAATGGAAACACATAAAACACATATGACTTTCTAAACAAGGATCTAACCATAAGGGACTCTCCCTCATAGGAAGAACTTTCATCTACTCCAAAACCTTCTGAGGGAACTAGGGATGTCGGATCTCGAACACACTCTTTTCTACCTAGAGACATGGAAAACCGGATGCACCGATGCCACTCATTTAGCAAAGCTAACTTATAAGCAACCTTACTAGATGTCTCAAGATTTCTCATGGGCCTACAAAATGGGGACTAAGCTTCCCTCTCTTACCACACTCACTACACTCTTCTTGGGTGAGGTGTTTCAAGTAAGCCCAAGTCACAAACATTTGGATCACACAATGACCTTGCTATCTAAGCATACCATATCCCCCTTGGGAGAAAGCCACAACAGACTTTCTAAGCATCGTCTCTAAGGTCGGATCAATACATTGCTTAACTTTCACATCTAACACATAAGACGATCTAGAACCATCTTAAACCATAACACTACCCTTGGTAGAGTCTTCTTAACCGAACAACATTACCTCAAACTCATAATGACCATGCCGGGTTCTAAAAGCCATTTTTGGGACATCATCTTCTTTCACCCTCATTTGGTGCTAACCCGACCTAAGGTCAATTTTAACAAGGTAACTAACTACTTGCAGTTGGTAAACACTTGAACCTTTCTCCCTCACCTTAACTAGGTGGTTCATGCAACCCTCAAAGTCATATTCAAGACAAGACATAACCCAAACTTATGACATAGACTTACCCCCTTCCACTCTCGGATAGGATCATTCGAGAACTAAAACTTGACTACACTAGTTCTAAAATCACGTAGGAGCATCATATGAGTGCAACCAAACCATCACACAAATTACATCAAAATCTAACAAAGCATAAACATTAATTAAGAAGCTTTTAACATACTGGGATCCACATTTGGAGCACACTCATGGTCACCTATAGCTGGAAGTGCATAAAACCGGTTTTGCTTAGGAGCATCCTCTCTTTCTTTAGCCCTTGCCTCAGGACAATTCCTCATTTTGTGACCACTTTCACCACAATTAAAGCAACCCTCTATGCTGGCTAAATATCTACCCTCATGTCTCTTTCAACACCTAGCACAAGTAGGCCATAGGGATTCATTACTAATTCCTTGTGGCTTAGGGTTAGACACCATATCTTCCTTATACCAGGAATATTGGAAGAACCTTACCTGGAAGACCTTTGTCGATTCCTAAAACAACCATGTCCATCAGACCCATCATATGAGAACTTATCATCATCCATTCTAAACCTCTTTTTCTCCTTAGATCTCCTTTTTAGTTGTGCCTCCTCAATTTATTATGCATGAATCATAAGACGAGCAATATCCATATCATGAACAAGCATAGCCATACGACATTCTTTCACTACTAGATCAGACATTCCTGACACAAACTTACTCATCTTGGTCCTACGATCTGCCACAATAGAAGGGGCATACTTAGATAGTTAGGTAAACCTCAAGGAATATTCCTTAACACTCATACTACCTTGCCTAAGTTTAATGAACTCAAGAACCTTATCCTCTCTCATCTCTATAGGGAAGAACCTATCAAGAAAAGCAATTTGAACCTTTCACATTCCATGGGACCCATCTCTACCATTCTTTCTTCTTTCCATTGGTTAAACCAAACTTGAGAAACCCCCTTAAGTTGGTAAGCAACCAATTTCTCCTTCTCTATCGGAGTAACTCCCATAATATCTAACACCTTATGAACCTCATCAATAAACTCTTGAGGATTTTCCTCAACTTTTGACTCATAAAATTTTGGAGGGTTCATCATTGTAAAGTCCCTCACTCTTGAAGCCACCGTACCCACATTTGGGTTCACGGGAGCTACCACCATTCTATTGTCTTGGGCCATCACAGCTTGAGCCAACACTTGGAAAGCTGATCGAAACTTCGTATTGGTTACATTCTCACCCAAAGGGTCGATCAGATCTTGTGGAGGAGCTTCTTGAGCCAGCATGTCTTCCTCATTCCTTCTAGCATTGGCCCTTGTAGTAGTCATATCCTGTAGACCATCGGGTAAGAATTAAGAGACATACCTTATGGAGTTAAACTTCTATGGCACGACTTAGAGAAATGAAGAATTGGATTTCCTAATCATCTAATAGCTTCCCATTCATAAATGTGGCATGCTTCACACTTATGAACATAACTCTACTAGACGTGGTTTTGAGACATCCTAGAACCATTCTAAACCTTGTGCTCTAATTACCAAGTTTGTCACGACCCAGGGGTACGCACTAGAGGTAACATGGTGTACAAGACCCCGAAGGACCCCATACAAGCCACTTAGCTTTCATAACATAAGATAATAGAAAATAGTGTGGAAATTTAAAACATTTTCCATACAATCAAAGTCTTTTATAAAAATGGGAGAAACTGTATTACACTTTGTCTCAAACCATCTAAAACCATAAATGTCTTTGGGACGCAGCCCATACAATAATTCTATAGATAAAATGAAAGAAAACATAAGAACATGGTGACTATCTCCTCGGATACTATGAGGACTCACCAAAGCTCCAATCCTTGCTCTACTATGATCCTAGCCACGGGGTTGGAAGTCAATATCGCCGGACCCTACATTTGATAAGAATGTAGGCAAGAGTATGCATTAGTACAAAATGTACTAAATATAATAGCTAGCATAACATCATCAAGATCATAACATAAGCATTAGTCAACATAAGACATAAGCCATAAGCATAAAAGATAACAACATAGTCATAAGCATAATCAATGCATCTAGATCATCATAATGTAAGAGGAACACTTCTCAATTAACCTCAACTTAACCTTGTCTAGGACTTGGGTAATCACCTATAATCATACATATCAAGGAAGACAACTGTAGCAACAATCCAAGCTAATCATACATCATACAAGCAATTTCTCATCTTCCTTGATGTAACCTTGATTCATCTTAAATATGATTCTTTAATTAGGGACTTGTCCCTATTTAGCTCTTTAGCTCTTGCTACTATTCATGGAAAAATACTTCTTTACTAGTCCAACACAAATATTACTCATGAATGGTTACGATTAACCAATTCAAGGATATCAAGGAAAAGCACCTCATTATGCTAGACCAAGATATCATGGAAAGCACACTCTTATGCAAGTCCAAGCTTCTCAAGGAAGGGTACTATTTCTCAATCTAAGCTACCAATGAAATGGTTTGGCCTTACCAAGTTATTCTATCATGCAAGCATTTTAAAATGCTAGTTCAACCTAACCTTAAGAAGGGTATGATTTCTCAATCCAAGGCTATCCATGAGATTTACTACTCAAGCTAACATGCATGGTCTTGTTTTACCAAGTCAAGCTTATTCATGAAGAGATACCATATGACTACTTGACGCTATCTTAATTAACATGCTTTGATTCATTTTAGGTGAGCAAACCTTTCAACCTAGAATCATTCAATGTGATAAAACCTTTCACATTCATGCATTCATACATTCACAAGTTAGATTATATGGGTAGAGTTCTTCCACAACAATTCTATCTAATAGTCTACCATTATCATATAAGCTTCACTCTCAAAGCCTTAACATTCATAATTCATCATATTAGATTTACTCTCAAATCCCTAGTAATCAACTTTCATAACTACAAGCCTTACTCTCAAAGCATTAATTCTTACAATAATTACATATGCCTATGATCTCAAGACATTCTAATCACATGCTTTATTCTAAAGCAATTCTAATTATATATCATCATATAGGCTCAAAGCCTTAAGCAATACTAATCATAATCCACCATGTATACTTTAATCTAATTCAATTCATGTCTATATGCTTTACTATCAATCATTCTATTATACATATCTTCAATCCTAGAAGATTATCTCTAGATCCTCAATTTCCCCTTTCAAGGGACAAAACCCACTTACTTTAATTTCATCTTTCTAGACACGGGTTAGGCATTGAGACATGTAATTTTATCTAAAAAACATGATTTACTACTAATTCAATCATAAAAAATCATTATCCACTCAATTGGATCAACATTCATCATAACCCATAATATTGAAGAAACCCTTACTTGAATTGGGGAATTCTTCATCAAATTGGGGGAATTCTAGGGAACTCCATGGATGAAAGAATTCCATGGATGTAGAGCTATCATACCTTGCTTAGAAAGACCTCAAAATCTTGAAGATTGGAAGACTTGATCTTTCTTCTTCTTCTTCTTCTTCTTCTTCTTCTTCTTCTCCTAGAGAGAGAATATTTGGGAGAGAATTGGGTATCTTTTGGTGTTTTGAAATAATCACTTAGGATTAATGAATATAGGGGTCTAAAGTAATTATATAGGTGGTCTAAACTTGGATAAAATGACACCACTTAATTTTAATTAAAATCGGAAAATACCCTTATTCCCCTAACTTAACCGTCTTAACTGCCCACTTGTCCCAACCATGAGACCATGTCGATAGACCGTGGATGGACCTACGGTCCGTCTTGGTTGGGCGTGGTTTATGGTCAGAGGGTCTGAGATTTGGGCCTTCGACTTACGACTCTCAACCACGGGCCGTGGGCCCATCCACGAGGTGTGGGTCATGGCCATGGTTACTGCCTTAGGAAGATTTCCATGCTGCCCATCCATGAGGCCCATCTACAGGGCGTGGATTCAACCACGGGGAGTGGTTGGCCCTCGTGGGTGATACCTTGAAATTCTCAAATTTGCTAAGCTCCCCTCTTAAGGCTATGGGGTGTTACACTTTCCTTGGTCACATTATTTCCGATAAGGGAATTGAGGTTGATCCTAGAAATATGGAAGTGGTTAAGAATTGGCCTAGAACTCTATCCCGTTCAGATATACAAAGTTTCTTGGGTTTGGTCGGATATTATAGATGGTTTGTGGAAGGGTTTTATAACATCTCAGAATCTAGTAGTCTAATCTAGGGGCTAAGTGAGAGATTATGAGCCAAGGAAGTGAGCTTGGGCAACCTTCATGAGGACCCATACGACTTGTGAAGGGCACCACGAGTCGTGGTGCTGCCCATGGTAGCTTACAATAGATAAAAAAGCAGTGCTCACCTCCCACGACCACCATGACGCCTCATGGTGGGAACCACGGGTCGTGGTAAGAGGCGTGAAGGCTAGGCAGTGTGCTCCGAAGAGGCTGCCTAAATGGAGACGCTCCCACAAGTCACTCGATGACTCGTGAAGGCCACTACGGGCCGTGGAGAGGGTTGTGAAAGGAGTGAAGTTTAAGGGTGGCCAAGCCTAGACACTGGTCAAGGACCACGGGCACCACTATGGGCCGTGAAGTCCTTGACGGGCCGTGGTGCCCCACATGGAGGTGGTTCAACATGATTTAGTTAGGGGCATATGGGTCTTTTCCAGCTTTAAATGAATTAATACTATGTCATTTACCCAAGACTAGGACCCCTATTTAAGTTATTTTAACCCCAAAACTCACCAATTCAAGTCATTATTTGCATAACCCAAAAGAAATCCCAAGTTGTTCCTCTCAAATATTTCTTTCTCTAGAACTTGAAGAAGAAAAAAGAGTTCAATCTAGGATCAAGGTCAATCTCCATTCCTGAAGCATTTGTGGGCATTGATATCAAGGTATGATGACTTTTCATCCGTGGAATCCTTTCATCCATGGAGTCCCCAAGATTCCCCAATTGAAAAGTAGAAATTCCCCAAATTGAGTTAGGGTTTTCTTCTAATGTTGTGGGTCTTGATCAATGTTGATCTAAATGATTGGGTTATGATTTTTTATGCTTGAATTGGTAGGACTACATGTTTCTCGGATGAATTTACATGTATCCATGCTTAACCATGTTTCTAAGTTGAAATTAATGTAAATGAGTTAGATGCCATGAAAGCAAAACTTATGGGATTAGATGTATTCTTATAGGATTGATGAGATACATTAGAATTACTTTGACATTGAAGCATAAGTGATGATGATGATATAAATTGCTTTGAGAGTGAAGCATTTATGATGATTATGAGATGTAGTGCTTTGAGAGTAAATGTTATGAATTGTTGATTATTGATGTAATTATTGTGTAAGGGATAGTTCCCACATGAATTGCTTAAGTATGAATGTGAAAGGCTTTCTCACATTGATTGATTCTAGGTTGAAATGATTGCTCACCTAAAATGAATCTAGACTAAATACTAAGAAATTAAAGAGGCTAGAGGTGATTACGCTTGACCTCTAGATGAGAAGGATATGAGGGGATTCCCCATATTCCTTTGAGGAGAGTAATATGTGATTACCCTTATTCCCTAAAGTGGACATGGAGGCGACTACCCATGATCCAAAAGTATTTTGGGCATAGAGGCGAGTACCGATGATCCCTTATTAAAAGATGTGGAGGCGAGTACCTGTGTCTTATGATTAAAGATGTAGAGGCGAGTACCCATGTCTTGTGATGAAAGACATGGAGGCGAGTATCCATGATTCCTTCGAATATGACATGGATGTGAGTACCCGTGTTATATGATGATGGACATGGAGACGAGTACCCATGGCCATTTATGTAAGGCAAGAGGAGACTACCCATTAGCCTTTATAGGAAGGCAATGAGGTAATTCCCCATGTCTATAAAAGATAAGCTAAAGATGTTATGATAGGTGATAAGCTTGGATGACGGCCTAAGGTTGCTTTATATGATGATTAAGACTAGTGGAAGATTACCCATGTCTTGGATAAGTATGCTTTGAGGTTACTTTAAGAAGTCTTCCTTTATATTGAAATGATCTATTATGTGCATTGATTATGCTTTTGACTTATATTGTCTAACTCTTATGTTTATGTTGATGTTTATGCAAGCTATCATATTTAGTACATTCTTGTACTAACGCATACTCTTTCCTACATTTCTTATCCAATAGTGTCCGACGTTCCTGACTCTCATTCCCGTGGCTAGGATCTCTATTAGAGGTAAGGTTGAGGATTGGTGAGTCCTCATAGCATTCGAGAGGTTGACGATTGGTGAGTTCTCATCTTGGGCCACCATTTCCTTATGTTCTTTTGATTTTAAGTTGTGAACATTGTTGTATGGACTGTGTCCAAAAAATCTTTGTATTAGATAGTTTTGAGACAATTGGATGAGACTTCCGCTTCGTTTTATAAAGACTTTGATGTTGTTGAAAAATGTTTTAAATTTTACCGATTTTTCTGTTATCTTGACTATGAAAGCTAAGTGGCTTATATGAGGCCTCTCGGGGTCTTGTATGCCATCTTAAGTCTAGGGTGTACCCCTGGGTCGTGACGAGTTTTATTCTATTGCCTCTCCATTGACCTTATTGAGTAAAAAAGAAGGTTAAGTTCTTATTGTTGGAAGCATGTGAAAAGAGTTTTCGAGAGTTAAAAGATGAGTTAACCTCCGCTCCGGTGTTGACTTTACTAGAAGGTTCTGATGGGTTTGTGGTGTATTGTGATGCTTGATGAGTCTGAGATTGGTCTCATTTAGGGCTTTATTTATATAGATTTAGTTTCCTCAAATGCTTATTTTGTGCCAATAACTTATGTAAAACCCTTGATTTCTAGGTATATGGATTGAGAAACAAAGCAAGGACACTACTTTGCAAAAAGGAACAAAGTGAGCTGAAAGAATGAAGAAATGCAAGCCTGATAGAGTTGCCGAATGGCTATTTGACCACCTAAAGTTCCAGTGTGCCAAGCCCTAAAGGAAATAATCAAGTTGGCGAGAGAACGGAGCAGTCGACGGATTACCGAGTGGTTCCGCGATGCAGTGTTGGATCACCCAAAGTTACAGACTTTGAGGATGCTGAAATCCAAGGTAGAAGGGCGATTGAAATGACCAGAGGGCGGATAGCCGAGTGGTTCGGTGAGACCAACTTACTTCGCCGAGTGACTCTTCGCAACAAATTTTTGGCGACTATAAATACATTTTTGAACATTTAGTTTAGTATCAATTATTATTGAGAACATATTTTTATTATGTTTTTGAACTGTGAAACAAGTTTTCTCTAGCTTTTCATTAGCTTTGAAGAATTAAAGTTTTTCACTTTTGAGAAATTGGAAGTGGGTCTTTGAGATTCTTCAAATTGAACCATTGTAAAGATGATATAAATCTTACCCAGTTGATGGAAACTCAATTTGGTAAGGATTTTTATCTTTGTATAATGTCTAGCTAAAACCCCAATTCTCGGGGTGTGATTATGTGATTATGGGCTGATTTAGTTTATGGGTATTTCTAATTGTTAGTTTAAATATTGTTTAGAGGTGAGTTCAATCATTAATTGTGGTTTAATTTAAGAATTATAGTTGCAAATGCAGTTCTACCCTTGTGTTTTTGACTTGCTCGAGAGAGAGGTTTTAAAACTAAGATTATTAGATGATGGTCTGTGGGTATTGGGTTAACATGGTTTAGCTCGAGAGAGTGAATCCTAAACTCAATTCCACACATTCAGATCGAGAGAGTATATGGACTAAAGTGTGGGCTGTTCTTATTTAGCATGCTCATTGATGTTCGAGAGAAATCGACTTGATTCGGGGTAAATTGTTCGAGAGAAAGTTTAACTCCTCTATAGTCTAGCTTACTCACTAATATCTAGATATTTTTTAATAGTTGCAATAACCCATTTGTCTACCTTAGCCTATAATCAAATCACATCCCAAGAACCCGTCTCATTATTGTATTTCGTATTGTTTGCCGCTGTTTGTAGCTGATAAGTTCAAACCAAAACCCCTTTATTTGACATTCGTGTCACCCCCTAATTTGAATGATGTTTTTATTCGACAATTTTTATTCCTATGACTGATTTGATCATGTTCGTACTTCCTAATTGATTCTCAAACACGTACCGTTCCTTGTGGGATTCGACCCCAACTCATTTAGTTGGGTTTTCTACTAACTAGCGATCATTGACACTTATAATTGTATAAAGTGTCCTTGAAACGTTAATCAAAATCGAGCCGCTGCTGGGGAGTGGTGTTGTTTGAGATTCTTTTGGTGAAGTTGAATTTTGTTCTTATATTCATAGTTGAATCTACTTACTTTTAGTTTTTTTTTCCTGTTACTTGTTAAAACAGAGGAATGATAGTCAACGGAAGCAATGGTAGCCAAGTGGGCCACCAAGATGACATCGACAACCTCAACGATGTCAATGAGCCGAATGTTAATGACCCTCATCTAATGGGTGGAATTGGTGCCATTCACTTGCCTTCGGCTGAAGAGAACGCTGTGTTCCACATTACAAGCACCATGTTACAACTCTTATAATTGAAAGGGTTGTTTGGTGGGTTGGCTCATGAGGATCCCCATGAGCATATAAGAAACTTTGTTGATCTTTGCGAGCCGTTCTCCTTCAAGAACATATCTCAAGAGTCGGTCTGGTTGAGGCTGTTCCCATTTTCTCTAATGGGAGAAGCGTGCAAGTGGTTTGCTGAATTGCCAAGAGACTCCATCACTTCGTGGGAAGAGCTTGTCACCGTATTTCAAGTGCAATTTTCCCTTCTTCGAAGATGATGACACTTAAGGACAACATCCAAATCTTCAAGCATTTAGAGGGTGAGCCAATTCATGAGACTTGGCTAAGATTTAAGAAGTTGGTGCTACAATGCCAAACTCATGGTTTGTCCGACAATGTTTTGCTGCAATATTTTACCGAAGCCTTAATTCGGTGAACAAGGGCGTAGTGACCAACTTTTTCTGGGAGGTTTGATGCAACAACATTACATTATAGCATCCCAACTTTTGGATGGTATGACCAAAATTAACCAGGCATGGTATACCCGTGAAGATCAGGTCTTCGCTCTCACTTTTAAATTGACCAAGGAGCAGCTTGAGAAAGACCAAGAGAGGGACCAAAGCATGGAAAAGATGATGACCCAACTAGACATTTTGGCCAAAAATGTCATGGGTGCTGGTGCTAGAAGTGTCAATGCTGTGGGTGTGGGGTGTGTAAATCCCAATGAGGCCAAATTTGAAGCATTGTACAATGAGGAAGTGAACTTCCTAGCCAACCATGGAGGAGTTTATCGTGCTAACTACCCAAGGCAGGGTGGTAACCAAGATAGAAAGTGGAGGGATCGGAACCCCACTTGGAAGGAAAGAGAAGGGGAGAAAGAGAGGTATGTTCCTCCCCACGAGCGTCAAAAGCCCAAAGATTCTGAGGGTGGCCGGTCTAAGGATATGATCTTTCGTATTCTCAACAAGGTTGAAGGGTCTGATAAAATTTTGAAGGAGATGAAGGAAGATGTATCGACCTTTAACCAGACGGTGACTTCTCATTCCATCTCTATCAAGCAGTTGGAGACCCAAATGGGTCAAATTTCTTCTCATTTAAACTCGAGACAACAAGGGGGGTTGCATAGTGATACTATGGCAAACCCCAAGAATGAAGTTTGAGTGAGGACCTGCGTCATGCCACGACGTTAACTAAGGACCTGTTTGGGAGGCAACCCAAGTTTATATTGCTTTATTTTTGTTTTTGGAATAATCATGTGTTGATTATGTAGGTGAAAATGTGGAATGTGTTGGAAAAGTGGTGGTTGGCGAGCAAATGTCCAGTCGACGAGCCCGACTTGGACCGCCGTTGGACTCAAGAAATTATGAAATTGGAGTCTGTAAAACTAGGCGGGCTCATGGACTAGTCGGCGAATCATCGAACGGGTCGGCGATCTCGACTTTGTCCGCTGTTTGGAACCCCACATTAACTAGAGGTCCTGTAAAACTTGGCGAGGTAAGTACCCAGTCGACGTGTCGCCGAGTGGTTTGGTGAAGAAAATTAGTCGCCGGAAGGGCGAGAACTGGACGGTTTTTAAAACGCCAAAAGTTTAAAAGTTCAAACTCTTTCACATTCCCTGACTTTTTAACTTCACAAAATCACATTCGCACTATATTTCCCATATTTTTGCGTTATTACAGCTTCCTAGTCGTCGAACTTGTGTTTGGAGTTGGAAATCTTTTCTGCATAGCATTTCAAATCGTATATCCGACATCTAAGGTTGGTTTTCTGAACCCCAAAACTCGTAATTAGCGGTTAAACTCATTTCAAATCATTTTGTTCTTAATGATGTGTGTTGGGCCTCTCTGAATTTGTATATGTGTGCTTGTTTGCCGATTTTAAATTCGATATCATGCCTAAATTGCTAAGTTGTTGATTTCCCAAAATTTGTGCCTTAAAATTGATCATAAATTGTTGGGTTGTGTTTAATTGTTGTTGGGTCTAGTCGGGTGAAGTCTGAGTAACCTAAATTTGTGCTAAATAACGTGCTTTGCCCAATGATGGAGCGGTTGACGTCATTCTTAAGGGCTAAAGCCTTCAAATGGCCAATTTTGGCCAAATCGAGAGAAGTCTGAGTTCCCTGGTGGCATGGGTCTTATGGGTCTGAGTCTAACTGAATAAGTGTATGCTTTGATTTTGTTTTTGGGGGCTGTGAGGTTGATTTTGGAAGTTGGAGTTGAAAGTAGGCACGTTGGGCTGTTTGGCTAGCTGAGTCGAGCTTGCCGAACCACTTGGTGGTTCGCCGAATCCCCCTTGATCGCCTTTAATTTCATGCAATTGTTAAGTTTGGGTGCTATAATTTTTGGCGAGAAGCTTGAGTTCGCCGAGTGCACTTGGCGACTCACCGAATGTCTTCTTTGATTTCCCTTTCTGCATCTCCAACCCCTAAAATACACTATAACTTTCAGCGGGTTTGTCTGTGCTCGCTGAATGGTGTCGGCAATTCGCCGAAAGGGGCTTCCCATCGCCGACTGCCCATTTTTTTGGAATTTTGTGAAGCCAATCCTTTCGACAAGCCCGATCTGGCTCGCCAAAGTGATTCGGTGACTCACCGACTGGTTCGACGAGTCTGTCTGCAACATGATTTCTGTGATTTTTCTTGAAATGTTTCTAACTTTCTACGATGTTTTTGTAGATATGTCTAGAACCAACTTAGACATGCCTCCCCGCAAAAGAGCACGAGGCATAGTCATCAATGAGGGGACTCCTACCCCTTCTAAAAAGGGAAGGAAGGAACCTCCAAAAGGAGGAAAAGGCAAGGGCAAGAAGCCCGTATCTGAGGTTCCGGAGCACAACTCTGGCAGTAAGGGAGAATCCTTTGAGTCCCAGGCTGCATTCTCCGAGCCGAATGATGACCAGCCTCTACAGTTTCGGCGAGCAGAAATCCGTGCTAGGTCTCACCTAGATTCATCGAGAGTTCTAGAGGCAACCCCTCCTACAACTGGTACAGTGCCAACTCTGGCACCGACTGTGGCTCTAGTGCCACCAGTACAGGGTCCTCCTCCCCAACTACTCAACAGCTTAAAAGCCGAGGGACTGATGACGATTTTGGAAGAGAAGTTGCTGTCCACAGAGGGCTTAGAGGGAAAGTACCTTCTATTATTGGACACACTCCGGTGGCATAGATTCGATATCGTTACCAACCCCGAGGCCCATATATCCCCACTTGGGTCCGTGAGTTCTATTCTACTTACGGTGATCTGGTTCCTCAGGGGAAGAAGAAGGCCAGTGCCTTCAAACCGTTGAAGTCTGTCATGGTCCAAGGAAAAGAAGTTGGGTGTAGCAGCGATCACATAAACGCTATCTTTGAAAGAGCTACAGGTTCGAGCATGAATATGAGGGCCTGACGACAGCTAATTCCTTGGATGACCTAAAGGGATGGCTTGCTCTAATGACCCTAAAAATGAAATAGGAAGAACTAGAGCTTCACATGTGCTTTAGAAGTTGGTAACTTGTTAAAATCATGAGTTTTGGCTTTTAAAGTTTTGTTTGAAGTGTTTTGAGGTCAAACGTCAAGAAACGACCATGACATTCGGAAACTAGTCTTTTGGGTGCTAGTGTGTTGTTGTTGAAGTTGGTGTGTTGTTTGAAGTATAAAACTTGTGGAAGTGACCCTAGGATCACCCTAAGGGTCCTTGAGGAGGACCTTAAGTTAAAAACCCCAAGCTGCCAAAAGTGGGTGATCTACGACCATGACTTACGGCCAGTATGTCCACTTACGCTCAGTAGGTCTGCTCCGTAAGTCAAGAATTAGCCTAGGGAGCCTTAGCTCCCTTAGCCAAGTCTCTGACCAAAAGTATGAACCCACAGAACGGTCCGTCACTCCACCTACAGTCCGTAGGTGGAGGTTTCGTAAGTCTCACATGTTTTACTGGTGCAAGTCGGCCAAGCCAAGGGTGGTTTGGTAAATTCCACCCTTGGCCAATTAAATACATGGACGGTTATTTTATGTATTTTTAGGTATTTTATCCATATAGAATTCATTCTTCAAAATCAAAATCCCTCTCCTAAAAAGGTTCTCTCTAGAACTAGGGGTGTGCATCGGTCGGTTCAGTTTAGTTTTATATATTATCGGTTCGGTTTATCGGTTTTCGGTTTTTAAATATGCTAACCCAATAACAAACCAATAAGATATTCTTTATCGGTTTTTGGCCGTTATCGGTTCGGTTTACCCAATAAGAAAATGTCCGTAAAATACTATATGACTTCCCACTTCTCTAAATGCTTTGATATAGTGAAACAAGAAAGATAATGACAAATTGCATCAATAAGAGAAAATATAGTACGAATGCTATAATTACATGTCACCACCAAAACATAGTATGGAATTTTTTATGTTAATCAAATTACGGACCTTTACAAACTTGCAAATGCTACAACCTATAATTACAAACTAAAACTAAAATCAAATAGTCCAACAAAACTAAAATTAAAACTAAAATCAAATAGCTACAATTGTGAACCCTTACTTTAGTTTTTAGATTTTGAGTAAACAGTAAAGACTAGTAAAGCGGCCTAGCGTGAAGTGGGTAGAGTACTAATAATTTGATATAGTTATAGTGTCTAGTTGTATATTAAATTATTAATATTTAACAATTAGGAAGGGTAAAATCATAAATTATTATCGTCTTATTGGGTTATCGGTTTACCCAATAACCCAATAGTAAAAACCGATACTGAACCAATAACCCAATAACTTTTTTTTATAAACCCATTAAAAACCCAATAACCCAATAACATTTTTTCGGTTCGGTTTATCGGTCGGTTCGGTTTTTGCACACCTCTATCTAGAACACCGTTGAAGCTCAAGAACAAGTTGGAGCTAGGGTTGAAGATTTCTATTGCCTTCTTCTGCAAATTCGTGGGGAATTCATCTCTAAGGTACGGTGACTGATAACGTTCAAATATACTTCTTGAAAAGAAATATAAACGATCGTATGCAATATATTTACCCAACTATGAGTCGGGGTCGATCCCACAGAGAATATGGAAGAATATTGTCAATAGAAAATATTTAACTCGATAGTC
>JAJOOO010006638.1:0-16634 GCA_029582685.1 Solanum piurae | reverse complement strand
ATAAGGACACCCCCACAGCTACCCTCAGCTTCCAGGTAACCACAATTCATCCATCGGCATGACCATAATTGCTTAGCCATTGCTTCAACTTCCTTGCTTATCTTTGTTTCTTGAAAGCAGTAGACATCAGCTTTCCATTTTTGCATTAGACTCTTCACCATTATTCTCTTGTTTTGATCGTTTAGCCCCCTTACATTCCATGTCAATAATTTGACTTTCATTTAAAAGTTAAACTTAAATTCCTCCCCCTGCTCCTGCTGCCTTCCACTTCTTCATTAAGGCTGGATTTTAAATTTTTCAGTTCATTTTTCCCAATTCTGCTCTTTGGAGTAGACACTGCTTTACCAGACCCCTTATTATCCAACATTGATTTCCTCTCATCGATCTTCATTATATTAAAGAATAACTAGTTACAACTATTGTTGACTAGTGGATCTTAATAAAATTATGTGTATTTTGAAAGTTTGTAATCGCAAACATTTATTTATAAAAGGATCATAGACATATGTGATTTATCAATGCAGCGCCTTAGGATATTTCAATACTTGTTTATGAATTATGATTTGCTCATTTGGTAAGATTGTGTAAGAATTGGAGAAAGTTTGATAGTTTTCACTTTTCACAACTTGTAGGGTATTCACATTTATGAGAAAAATACAACTTAAAAAATTCAAATTGCATGACGAAATAAAACTTCAAATCAATCAGATTACAAATCATGATTTCATAACGCATGTCCAAACAGGCCCTAAGAATATTTCTCTTAGGAGATGCCTGGAGTAAAATAATTATGAAAGAGAACCTACAGTTGAACTAACACTAAAAGAAGCATAAGAAACACCATCTTGAAAAGTGAGGAAGAGAGATGTAGAAAAGAAACCTAAAGAATAACATCTGAACAGTGAAAAAGAGACGAACAGAAATTGAATTGTTTGAGATGAAGGGGTCTAAACAGGAACAAGATGGATTCACTCAAGAAGTTCCTTCTCCTTCACTTTTTCCCAGAAAAAAGAAGTGGAATTCAAACAAAATCGGGGAAATGGAAGAGACCTGCGTAAATGGAAAGGACAATAATAGGATCGACCCCTCACCTTACAGACAGATGTGAATTAAAATTGAAGTGTTAATCTGATTTGCAAATACAGCATATGCAAGGTTTTTCGTACTAAAGAATCTATGAAATCAAAACTGCACTTCAAAATGGTATAAATACGAATAAAATTGTCAAAAATTTATAAGATACATGCATGTACATTCAAAGAGGACAATGTCTAATAATTGTAGGAGTTGGGACTTCAGTAAATTTTTTAAAAGCAACTCTTCATTATAGCCAGTTGGACACAGCTTGGAAGTGGTACATGTAAGGAAATCCTTAGCTATTTCCTTGCCCTCTAATGTCCATGTTTTATTTACAATGCTTGGCAAGACTGGCCTCCCTTCACAGGAAAAACTCGAAAATGGAGCATCCCAACAATAGCATCAAAGTTAGAAAACTTAGATCACATACCGAAATAGAAAAAAAAACAAAATAGTTTGGTTCGGTATGCACCAGTGAAGAACTAAAATCAAAGAACCGAACCAGAGTTTTGAACAAACGAATGCCTATCCCTAGTTGAAACTGCTATAATTTCAGTAATTTCAATCACGACACGAACTAGGCAACATAGATTCGAACGAACACTTTAACTAAAAAAAATACTGAAATGCAAGATTGTCAAGGCACTTACGCAATATCCCCAGCAGTTGACGGGGAACCATACTCGTCAAAAAGACGCATGAGATCCCCAAATTGCCCATGTAAGTCGCCAAATATCTTAATAGGAGCCTTTAGCTGTAAAACAGTAGGTTCACTAGCAAATATTCTTTCGGCACTATCACAAAGATCGGCGATCTCATTGCAGTCCAAAAAAAACTCTCGTCGCACAGGCGGCTTCCAACCCCGAGGCTTCAAAAGATGGGTGATCAGCTGAGACAGAAAGAAAGAGCAAAAGATTATAAAAACCACAAAAAGTTATCTGTTCTAATAGGAACAAGACCGCCTAAGCTTATAGCAGTTATTCTGCGAACCGGATATATGGTTTTCTGTTGAGTACTGTGAATAGCAATGGGCCAACTTCCCCGAGTAGTTACTGCAGTCCAAACGTCTCCCATTTGGAAATCTTCTTCTCTTTCTCCCATACCTCTCCCAACCCACCTCTCTCTCTCTCTCCCCCCATCCAAGGCCACAATATATACATCAGGAAAAATGTAAAACTAAATTTCTTTTCTTCACTTGTCTTTCCATTTGTTCTTCATGTGTCCATTCATTGTCTTAGGGACCTATAGGTTTCCTAAACGGAGGAACTTAGGTGGGACTGCAGCATCAAAGGGAATAGTACGGGTAAGCACCAACAGATCCGGATATCACTGTTACTTGTTAAAAGAAAAAGAAGAATCTGCTTGGGACCAACTTCAATAAAATACTACCATATTCACTATTTCCTGGCAATGGAAAATCACAAGTATACAAATTCCAATTCTGTTATTCTCATTGCTAATCCTAATTAGTTGAAGCACAAAATAACTTATTGTACCTTTTTCGGAACACTGTTGATGGACATTTGTCGATCCAAAAGTTTTCGTGCTGCCGTGACATTTTCTGGGGTTCCATAACTAACTCGCCGGCCTTCATTTTCAAATTGATCAATAGAAAGCTGTCGTACCATACCACCTAGAGCACCACCAGTCTCTGCAGCTACAACTATCTATAAATGTATTAAAGGCACATCATCAGTTTATTATTTTCCAAACTTAACCAGATAGCACGACATAGCATAAAGGATCTGAATACTAACGGCACGATGATGAAGACGGACTCCAGTTGGGGCAGAATTATTCGATCCGGAAGAATCTAAATTGATCGAAGTAGATGCTGCTTTTCCACTTGGTGTAGCCTCTGCTCCACCATCCCTATCAGGAAGTTCAACTTCTCCATTACCTTGCTGTCGAGCTTTGGCAGCTGCTAGTGTAGCAGTAATAGCCTCAGCTTCTGCTGCAGAGGCCTCCACTAAATATTCAACACCTTTGCTGAGTCTCCTACAAAACAAACCCAAGATGGTGAAACTGAGAACCAAGGCAACAACAGAATTTAAAAAACGATGACAGCAGGCACAATAGGCACTGCCATTATTATGCAATTGTAGACTCACCGAGATCCTTGAAGCATGACATTCTCAGTACTTATATCAGTATACATATCGCCATTTACAGGGGGAGCAACAGCATTTCCCAGTACAACAGAACCATCATTAACTGCATCAGGAACTGTTTGCCTCGTTCTTTCATCACCAAAACCATACCTCCCAGCAAGCCTGTCATCTTGTAGATGGGCGGCAGCAGCTGCGGCATGTGAAGCTGCACTTGTTGTTTCTGCGGCAGCCAAGTCTTCAGCAACAAGCAAGTCATCCAGCAGTACACCTGCGAAATTGGTGACAAGTAAATAATTGCCTTGCATAGAAGGATTCCAAACATCAGCAACTTTTTAACAGCTCAAGTACGCTCGCAGCAGAAACTAGCAAGTGATCCAAATAACTGCTCCAGAGGTTCTCATGTGATGTACTTTACATGGAAAATACTAAAAGAACAGAGAGGAGAGAAGCATTCATTGCAGCAGTTCGGATAGTCAACAAACACTTCATTTGTAAACATAACTGCAACATACCTACATAAAAATTTAATATGAGATCGGCTAATTAATATATTGCCTTGATATCCACAAATACCTCTTCTCTTGAATATCAATGCCTTCAGTTTCAAAGTCGGGTATTTGACAGAAAGGCACAACTAATTGTTCTCATGTATCTCATCATTACCATGTGTCATATGGACAAGGCAGATATTTCACTATTTTCTACCAGAGAGACCATTAACCACTTGCATACCGAGTAATCATTTCTCGGAGAATTATGAGGTGCTTGTGAATTCAAAAGGTTAAGTTTCACTTTTTTGTTCTTTCTTGAGCCACCTAGCTCCTAGCACGGCTTAGGTTATGACTTGATCCAATGAGTCAGACCACCTTTTGATCTAAAAGAAATGGCGCCCGATGAAAGGATCCAGATGCCACACTATGCCCCCGGGGAGGGAAAATATTCATTAATAAATAAAAATAATCTTTAGAATTCCCACATTAGTGTTTAGTTTCAAGTATATATTAAAGCACTAAGTGTTGACTTCTGTAGATGTTTAACATAATTTAGCACTTGGCAAGTCATTTATTTTGTTTGGGTTTTGATCTAAATTTATAGTCTTTGGCTTAGGATCTGATTTGTACAAATCAGATGTTGGGCTCTATTTTTTAATTTTAGTCAGGCTGTATCGTCGGAGAAGTTAGTTTGTTGGGATTTATAAGCAAAGTAAGGATAGCTTCTAATTGAAGCTTTATCCTACATTTGGTTGAATTTAAAATGGGCTATTACAAGGAGGGCAGACAAGGAGAAATGATTATTAGAAAAGAAAGTGGAAGGTATGCTGCTACCTTCCACATCAACTTTTTCCAATCTTTGCAACAATGAGAAGCAGTTATTGAGCATGCATATCATATAGCCTTACCGCCACGTAGACCACCATAGATAAATATCAAGTCCCCAACAGCAGCTGCTGCATGCCTACAGCGTCTGGTCAATTCAACAGCAGCATCTCCACCAGCTGCATCTGCACTGAATCTGCCAGTCCTAGGACTAGTCACAACAGATTTTGTGTCACACCACACTCCTGCAGCTGTATCAAGAACTGCCAAAAGAAGAGAAGGAAGAAAGAAGAAACATGGCTGTGAGAATGACATCACACCCGACCAAAGTGAAAAGTAAAAGATATAACCAAATCACTAAGTGTTCTTTTTTTAAAACTATATCAGAAACTGTTAATCTAAACAAGCAATCAATACAAAGAACATAAAGGAAATACCCGCAACACTGGATGAGTCCTCCACCATGCGTCCACCACCAAGTGCCCCTCCAGATACATGCAGCCGAGCATTAACAAAAACCTGTTACCATAAATAACTGATAACTCCCTTATGATCTCTGCCAGAAAGGAGAAATTTAATGAAAATGAAAAAACACACTTACTGCAGCATGTTGATATCTGGGGGAGGGTGACACACCAGGGGCAATAGCCCATTCCCAACGCCCATCTCTATGTTTGGCAAGTCCATAAGCACTTGCCAGAGGCTATGAATAACCAAGGCAACAAAAAAGGTAAGAAGAATTGACCAGTTACGAAAGAGAAGAGCACCATCATGACTTTGCGATCTAACTGCGAGGCATAGCAATATGATAGAACAAATAAATCAGTATAAAAAGTATATGCTTGACTCACCACGCTATTGGCATCCCTCCCTCCACAGAGGAGAAGAAGACCATCTGAACGTGCACTTGCGGTTGCATACCTAAACAAGAAGCAGGGCTTATTAGGACTTCCTTAATTTCTTAATTGATTGGGCCAGATTAGTATCACATTCAAAATAATCTGATTGCATTGATCTCCAACTAGCATGAACAAACATTGTTCTACGGATTCAGCTCCAGGATAACAACTTTTCATATAAAAGATCAGACACACTCCCTAATCAGATCATATACACATAATTTGCAAGCTAACTAAACAGACAATGCATCATTGACACTATTAACAGCATGTAATACTTACAGATATGTACAAGTAATTCTTGAGATTTGCTACCTTCTAAAGTATAGAATTCTGAATAAGCAAATAAATACAAATCAAGAGAAACGATATTTATTGGGTAACAAAGAAAATAAAGTACACATCTTCAAGTGAGAGAATATGAATTTTACATGCAAGGAGGTGGACCTTCACCCTCCGGTTCCAACTTCCGCCATTCATATGGCTTGGCAGCCGTGTCCAAAGCCCAAACATCTGCTAGAGGCCGTTTTCCTGAATACAGTAGAATGATTAATATTTTTCTAAACTATGTCATTGCTGAAAAGAAATAGATCTGACTCAGTCATCAGACTAACCATCATTTCCGCCAATTGCCATGAGATATCTTTGCCCTACCAAAGCCATGACGTGTCCATAACGCGGACCTGGACCAGGTCCTTGCACCACAACCCTGATAAGATCAAAATCATTTCAGTAGTACTTAACACAAGTTCGTCATGGATTCACGCACAGGCAACATTCATTATGATAACTATAGACATTACTCGAAAGGTGCTAACCTGTGCCATCTTGGCCGTTGTTGAGTAAGGTCCAGAACGTGAAGATCCTCAGCTGACAAACCAGCTGGACCGATTCCACCCTGAGATGGATGGTAATAGAGCATCTTAAGTGGCTAAACGAGATTATCATACGCGAGGCAAACAACAAAGCTATCAGTCAATACAAACCTGAATAACAACCATAGTTCCCACAGCTGTAGCAACATGTGCAGCCCTTGGTGTGGGTGGCTCTCCAATGGGAGTGATCCTGTGGAGTTCATTCACATATTCAAACCTTCTAACTAAGCACCAAAAATCAATATGTAGCTTGTCATTGATACAATTCAGACTTACCTAGACCATTTATTCGTCAAAACATCATAACAGTGCACATCAGCAGTAGCCCCTGCTAAGCCTGCAATTAGATACAAAACCTCAAATAAATCATTTTACATTTGAAACCCATAGATTCAGTTCTACTACCACACCCGAGGGTGTGTCTAACATGGATGAAGCTAGAATGAAGACCATAGGAAACCACGGTTCAAATCCAAGCAAATCAGTCATAAAATCTATGTCATTTCTCCCAACAAGGCAAAGTTACCCAATACCTGCAAAGGTAAAAAGATGCAGGTACCGGTAAAATAATGGAGGTTCTCACAAGTTACCCCGACACCACCCCGATGCACTAAGTTCCATCTATGTGCGGGGTCCAGGAAAGGGCCGAACTATAAGAGTCCATTGTACGCAACCCTACCCTGCATTTCTGCAAGAGGTTGTTTTTACAGCTCGTGCATGGCAGCAGCTTCACCAGGAAAGGACTGAACCACAAGGGCCTATTGTACACAGTCTTATCTTGCATTTCTGCAAGAGGTTGTTTTCACAACTCGAACCCGTGAACTCTGATCACGTGACAACAACTTTACCGGTTAAGCCAAGCTCCCCCTCCCCATTATAGAAAAAGGAAATTACAAAAGAAAAGGTTCAGTTCAGCTAATCAATTAAGTTGGATAACCTACGAATTCCAGCACTTCCAGCAGATGACGGAGTTCCAGAAGCAGCCGAATTTCCCTCAAGAGCAGTAGCACCACCAAAAAGAATAAGCCTAGGACCAATATAATTAGGAGAACCTTCTTCACCAACAGCTGGTACAGCCGTTAACGTATGCCCACACCTCGGCCCTGGACCATCCTCCTTTTTCTCTATCACTTCGTGCACCACAGAATAAGTCGGAGCACACCTTGGTCCCGCAACAGCAGGACTACTACTACTACTTTGCTGCTGCTGTTGCTGAGTTTGTGAACTTTGCTGCTGCAACGAAGTTGAAGATTCATCATTAAGCTGTTGTTCCGACGTCGAACTATCATTCTGAACAGTCGGATCGTGATCGGATTCCGATACCATAGTTGAATCCACATCCATATCAATACTCTAATAATCTCAATCCCCCAAATTAAAGTTCAAATCCTCAACAACATGCATTTCCAACAAACATTTCAAAACCCTTATTCAGCACAAAACATCAGATCCTTCGATTCAATACAAATACACCCAAGATTTTCAAAACCCTTCAAATATTTTCCAAGAAAATCACAACCCAGATGAGAAAGAGAGAGAAAATTCAAATACTTTCCATCTTTTCCCCCCTCCCTCTCTCTCTCTTCTCCTCCCCCACCGAACCAGAAAAAAATATAATACTGTAGCTTCGTTTTTCTTCTTCTTCAAAAAGGCGGCCAATATCTCTCTCTCTCTTTCTCTCTCTAAGCCTAATCATCCGCCATTTCTGCTTCTCTCTCTACCTGTATATATAGATTTTTATATGTACGGCCGAGAAAGTGACGGCGCTGAAGACTTGAATTTTACTAGCTTACAGTGTACAAGTTATGCTACGTAGAGTACAACTACCTGAAGGTGTTTACAGTAGATTCTTTTGAATCATTTTTTTCCGGATAACGGTGATAACAGGTTTCCGATGTCAACGTGGCGTTTATCGAAAATGTTTTTTACCGTAAGAAAAAATTGTAAGATAATTTAAACTCAAGACGTCTGATTAAACACGATCATATTTTATTCCACTATAATCATTGATAGTTCATATATAACTCACATCAAGTCAACTTATATATGACTCAAACCAGTGTTTTAAAAGACTCTATTGGGACTCACCTCGGTGCTCACCTTGGGGCGGGACTCTAGCAAAACGTCTTGAGACTCAAGTGTGGGGCTTAGTTCTATAAGACTTACGCCCTAAGCGTTCGACGGTACGCCCAACACTCGGGGCTCGCCTAATAGATCTAAGACAAATTATGCGTTAAAATCTTTAGTTAACATTATTGACCCTCATAATTCTTGAATAAATGAATGATACTTCATAATTTTTTTAATCAATAGAGATAAAAAGATTGAAAGCAACTCAATAACAAGTTGTAGTAACAAATTTTTACTATTTGATAACATTGTAAAGGTGATTGATTATATACATTACGTAACATTTCTTTTAAAAATACGTAACGAAATTTTACTTTTTCACTTATCATTGGTCTTCATGGTTTTGTCTTAAATCTCAAAGTTATCATATTTTATTTAGCTATTTGAAAGTAATTTTATTTTTATTCATTATGGAGTTATGTTTTTATTATAATACTAGTAAGTTTATTAATTATTTTCTTTTGGGGGGGAGGGGGGTTGAATTGTATAGTATGATAAAAAATTAGAAATAATGATTATTTTATTTAAGATGTTAGATTATTTATACTTGTATAATCATGTTAGAATTTTTATTTTCTATGAGTTTCATTAATCGTGTTTGTAATTATTTCAAACTTTGATGTATTTTTATAATTTTGTATTATTATACTATATTATAAATTAGAAAATTTAAGATCCATAGGGCTTACGCCTCTCCCTATACTAAGTAAAATACTCCACCTCATGCCCCCACCTTTTAAAACACTGATTCAAACATTTGAAATAATATTTCCAAACTATACCATATAAGTATTTGTTTACGAAGTTAGTTCATTATTTCAACTTCGAATTTGAAAATAAATTTTGAAATTTTTTTAAGTCTTAATTTACAAAATAGTAATTATATTTTCATATCTAATTACAATTTCAAATCAAATACATTTTTCTAGTTTCTACTTTGATACATTTATCTTTTTATTATTCATATAAAGCAAATGATTTACTGAATATTTAAGAGACTTTGATTAAATATATCGTGAATTTAAATTAATATCAACATCCTCACTAGACACTTGTAGTTTATATGGTTGTCAATTTGCCTTTTGAATAAAATTTTAATTATTCATTTCATCATGGAGTTACTATTGTTTAAGCTAAGTTAATTAAAGTGTCAACTTGCATATTAAAACTTTTAGTTGACCCTTGGATATTATTTTTAAGATTTTTCAAATTAGTAGTACTAATATTAGTGATAGCTTCTAGAGTATCTTATTTTTATCTTGGGTTTGATATATTGAAAAATATTTTTTTGAAAATATGTTTTTTTGGTGTTAGGTTGATGAGTAAAGTATATATTATGAAAAAGATTTAAACTATTAAAGACTACAATAGTATTAGCAAAATTATGTGAAGTTTTATGATGTTCTTGAGTGTAAAAATTAGTTTATCAAGTTGATTAATTTTTATTAAAAAAATCATGAAAAATAGTTTTTGATATGATAATCATACATCAACAATTGAGTTAATTTACCTTAAAAGTCCACCAATTAATTTACTCACTTATTCTATACATAAAATAAAAAATAAAAAAAGACTCTTATATAGCTGTCTTAATTAATTATTTATGGGAACATTTAGAAACATTTTCTATGATTAGTACTAAAAGCAAAGTCCTCTAGTGAAGGTTCCAAGCCAAGAGTCAACCATAGATCCAACAACAACAAAAAGTAATAAAATCAATTATTAGTCCTCTCAGAAATTATGTTCATTAAAAAATTAATAAATATAATATATAGTTTACTAAACTATCCTTACTAATTTAATAAACATCTCTTGAAAATTGAATAATAATTATTATTAAGATGATAAAGTATAAGGATATTGTTGGAAAAACATTTACTAATTATTGTCTTAAATTTCTAATATGATACCTATTTTGGAATAATTTTATTTATTTCTTGCTAAAATAACGCTTATTTTGAGACAGTGAAAGTGGTATCTTTTTTTCTTTTTAATGTTGGGAATCTACGACCCAAACTTAGCCGCTTAATTTCGTTTTTCTTCTTTTCTATGCAAGGTATAGCGCTTGGAATATTAAATGTTTCACGTTTATGCAAAGACTAAAAAAAAGTGACACTCTAACAAGGTGTAATATAAACATAATCTACTTTAATCAAACATCAAGTTAATTGCACAACTCAAACCTGTGAGTTATAAGTCACATAAATACATTATCTTCCAAGCAAGGCTCTCTTTTTATTTAAGGTACTTCCATTTCTTAAAAAAGTATGGTTTTCAATTAGGATAATATTGTTGAAAATACTTCTAATATTTTATCCTTTCAGATGGTGAGTGATGTGTTGGGGTGGGTGGGGGTTGGGGTGGTGTAAAGGGAACATATAATGTGTCAATATAAAACAATGACATTACATAAATATATTCAAATTGTAAAAAGTGATGCAAGAGTACAATGAATTATAGTTGTCAGCCATACCATTTGTTTTATTATATAATCAAAAACAAATATAATAAAACAAAATGTACCATATTTCATTGTTTTCTCAAAAGAAAGGAAGAAAATCTCACCTGAAAGTAAAACACTTTCTATTAAAGACGATTTTATATCCAAGTTCGAATTCAAAATTTCTGATTAAAAATAAAAAAATATTCACTACTTCATTATAATCTTTGATGATATATTTGTGAAATTTTCATATGCATATATGTACAAAATTATATGATGTATATTTCACCAAAGTCCAAAATACAACAGTATTTGTATTGTCTCCTTTAGAAAGAACAACATTTAGTTCACACAAAGAAAATATGTGTATAGAAATTGATAAATAAAATCAGGATAGCTATTGTGACATTTTACTTTATTTCATGTAGGTTTTCTAAAAAAAAGTTATTAAGAATATAGTTTTTTTTTTTTAGTTATAAAGGGTATAAATATCATAAAAGTTTCATTTTTCTTTATTTTATACTTAAATTTAGTTAATAAGTTGCTTTTCAAAAGCAAAACTATATTTAATAGGGGGGGGGGATTGAATTCAACATAAGGAGAGTCGATAAGCTAACATCCACCTCATAATATATCACAATCTCTAAAGCCCAAAAGGATTCTACTACGACTGTACACAGGTCTTACCCCGATAGAGAGGTGTTTTCCAATGTTTTGTAAGCAAAATAACATAAACAAAGTGCTACATCAACCACTAGGACCAATTTATACTAGCAAGTTGTAAACCCCAGAGCAAGGTCTACTACAGCTTCTTGTTCAAAGAAAAATCATTGGCAACAGAAGATCAGATGAACAACATTAATCCAGATGGTTTTAAACAAAGTAAGATAATGTATGTGCTTACATAAGATTCACTCTTTAACTCCCTTAGTGAGAGTGCTACTTGAAAAATAAGCATATATACTGCACCATCATCGTAAAGATATGCGTGTAATATATAGCGCTTGCAGTAATATATATGTGAGGAAAAACAGCTGACAAGGAAGCAGAGTTGGGAGCCAAGAAGCCAACAACTTCCATTGACACCTACCGAACGTTTACAGGTCCAGTGTTTGCTGCTTTCCTGAAGACTCTTACTACTGGCATCCCATCACCTTCACCGTTCTGGACTCTCCATGACCGGTCTTTCTTTCTCTGTGTTTTCTTGTGTTGTTTATGGGGAGCAGTTGAGGGCTTCTTTTTACGAGCTGCCTGGTTAGAAGCAAGTCCATTGGCCATATCAAATGTACTTAAATCACTCAGAACATGATCTAGATGTGCATTAATGTCCTCATCATCCTCATCCTCATCCTCATCCTCATCATCATCATCCTCATCAGAACCAGACATTATAGGTCCATCAGCATCCTCTGTAACAACTTCATCCTCATCTTCACTAGCTTCATCGTCTAATTCTCCCGGAGGCATTTCAAAGTGTGGCAGCTTCCCATCAACATAATCCTTCAACATCTGACGTGTTGCTCTTGTTTCATCAGGCAGTCCGCTTGAAGCAACATAACCACGAGAGGCACAGTATGCTCTTAAAAGTTCTGCAGCAGTAGGTGGGCGAGACTGTGGCTCATATGGCTTTGGTTTAGGCAGAGATATGTTGTAGACATCCTCAATAATTTTTCTAGGGACTCGATTTGCCACCACCTGTACAGCCTCTCGATGCTCAGTGATCCGGTCAATTGGCAAAACACCACATGCAATCATCTCATATCTCGAACTTGTGAATGATGGAAACACTAAACCCGGGCAATCACATAGAGTAAGTTTAGGAGAGATCACAAGTGTTTGGAAATGCTTTGTCTTCCCGGGAGTAGATGTCACACCAGCTCGTTTTTCCCCCACCAAAGCATTAATGGTTGAACTTTTCCCAACATTAGGATACCCCACAAACCCCACCATCACACTTCTAGATTGAACATCTGCTGCCAAGTTCTCATCAGCATGAGAAGCTGACCTATTCCTAGTCAAAACTATCTCCTCTGCTGCAGACTGTAAACGGGCCAATAGCTCCTCCCTGCCTAATATTTCCGTATCAGCATCACCTGGCTCCTGAGAGCTCGTTGGTACTTCTGAAGCACTGAGAGCAGCAGAGGCAGCTTTAGCTGACCAGAACAGAAAAAGAATCCCTTGCTGATGGAAGTATTCAGCCCATTTCTTTCTGCAGATAAAGCAAGAACCATAAAATTGCACATCCAAAAATAAGAAATCTGATAGGAAACAACAACTATATTATCAGGCATACTGACCTGATAGAAATGGGTAAAAGATCTGCTTTGTTAACAAGAAGCATTGTTTTTTTGTGTTGGTCGACTTCTAGTGCATAAGCCTGCAATTTGCCCCCGTCAATGCATAATCTTTATCACAACTTGTATGATATAGATCCAGGTAAAACAAGAGAGGCATCACTAATATCAAGGTTTTTGTATATCAGTATATGTACGAAATCATTACCTTCTTTCTAAAAAAAATCATTAAGAAAGTAAGTAAAAAAAAAAAAATCAGAATTCAACAATAGTGCATTAGAAGAATGCACAGCCACATGTAACATTATGACAAAGATATCAACACATAAATAGAAAATATATCATAGTTGCACTGAAAGGTACTTCAACCTATGCGAAGCATTGAAATACTTACCTCAAGATCAGGACACCGATAAAAAAGTGGGTCTCGTGCATCAACAACCATTACAAGCTGCGTACGAAGAAACACTAAAATAAATCAGTAATACTATTTTAGATAAAGTAATAAATTTTGTTAATGAAGGGGGGGAAATCAGCAGTGCTCCAAAGAAAGATTAAGAAAACACGTCCATAGAAAGAGGGAAATCATCCAATTCAGAGAGATTAATTGAAAAGGGGAAACCATCCGATCCATAACAATCAAGTAGCAAATAGAAATCCAGTACCTTTTTTATCAATTGCACTAGTAGATCATGGATAAAATTATACTACATAACAAATGGGGGAATATTTTTTTTTTGAGATTGGTAACTGTTTCTATTTCTGTAAATCAGAACATGGGTTGTACTGAAAACCATATTAACATAATGAACTCTAAAGGCACTGTCCTATCCCTATAATGACTCTAAAACATCAATGATAGAGACAGAGACAGTGTCATTAGAGTAAATCTGATTACACCAAAAACACAAAGTTAGAATACAATTCAGTTTTACTTGCTGCATATTACTCTCCCTATTCTCAAAAACTCTAAGATTTCTCTCTTTCCAGATAATAAATGGGGAATATCATTAGTAGGAAAGATCAAAAAAGTAAATCCTATCAACAAACTATTGTCCGAAGAGCCCAGAAAGGACAGGTCTAAATGAAGGGGTCTGCAGTCATGTTTTTAAGCTCTTTGCTTACATATACTTCTTTTGCAAAGTCAACATTGTTCAACAAAGCAAACAGGCATACTTGATGCTGGACTTTTCAATAGTTATTATTGCTGATATTATCCAATAGTTGAAACTTGGAAAACAGTGGACATTTTTGAAGTTCCATTATTGCCTAATTAGTCTAAAAGATACAATCGATCAATAAAACTGTGGTACCTTTTGATTAAATTTCACCTTTTCATTTAAAAAGACCAATGAACTAAAACTGTGGGAATCCAGAAATTAGTAGGAGGCAAATATATACGAGGAAATTGTGATATAAGAAGCATGAAAGCAACGTATGGCTAAGAATAATTGACTATTCAGATTGAAGCACCTACGTAATTCAACACTGAGTTTAAAGGTTCTCACAGTTTTCATGGGTCAAACATTTGCAGCCCAATTACTAGGCCAAATTTTAACAACGTTGACAGAGACAATTTGTCATGGGGAAAGCATCTTTAATACAAGGCTGGAAATGGTATTACATACCAGATTACCAACCAATCTTCATACTCTCTTACCCAAGCACTTTCAGGCTTCTTTACAAAACATTTAACTTTAGTTTGATATGTTCAATAGAAAGCAACCTTAAGTTTGGAGAAACAGTTACTCTCAGTTTTTCCGTCTACATAATTAGATCAAATAAACTACACAAGAATTAAGCATAAGAAGTAACCAGTAGATTGCCAGGCGCTAACTGTTAAACTGCCAACGAAACATTTTTTTATACTTCAAGGAATAAAATCATAGAGGTACAAATGACCAAAATCTCACCAGATCACTACGCTCAACAACTCTCCAAAGCTGTCTCCAGATATCCAGGTTCTTTTCAAAAGGGGTGAGAACCAGTTTCTCGTTCTCTTCAAGCCTAAATAAATTTCAAATGGTTAGAGCAAAATATGTACATAAACAAAATTGTCATGTAAAGCCGTAATCCAACATAAGATGGGAGCCTTTTTATTTTTTGAAATTGGTAAAAGTTATATTCATCAGCATTCAAGGCTATGTTGGCCACCTCCAAAAAATTACAAAAGAGTCAAGGATAGTTACAAGGATCCTATAAAATCCACTAATTGGATTTGGATTTCTTCTTCTAAGATGGGAACCTATTTGAAAGGCTTTCAAAGTACTACTGATGCATTTTCTGGTCATAACTCCATCACACAAACTCACTATGATGCAATGGAATTTGTTAGGTTTTTTAAGTGCACATGAAATATAATGGTTGACTAATAAAACTGGGAGGGGAGATACAAATGCTCTGAATATAAACCAGGCAACTTCCTGGCTTAATCTGTGCTTACTACATAATCCATAGTAATTAACATTTACCTTCAACATTACAAAGAAAAAAATCATAGTAACCAACATTGAAGCAGTTCCAGAGGAAAATGAATGCAAGCCATCTTAAACATCCATCTTGAATTTCAATATTCATAGTTCCTGCCCCCTTCCCCAAAAGAGAGGAATGCAACAATATTTACAAACATGCATTCAATAGTGTAGCGTAGTAGTAAAATGTCTTTTAATAGCACTGACCTTGCAAGATTGCGTCGCCAAGCTAGAAAAGCTTGTCTTTCATTGATATCAAGCTCTTCTACTGACATTCTAGTATTCCATGGGGGCCTGGAAAAAGAGGTACTTCAGGACCTTGGACCAGGACACCAGATAGTGCACTAGATTAAGAAAGGGGAACAATTACCTGCGTGGAACACGAAGACTACTAGCATGCAAAGCCTCCTCTTTCTTCTGCTGCTTCAATCTTTCTTCAGGTCCCATATCACCAGTACTAGAGCCAGAGTCCCTATTATGACAACGTCAGGCAACAACCACCATTAGTGTAAAAGGCATGTAATCTTTCAATTATGTCAGAGAGGACACTAACACATAGAGCTACAATAGCAAAAAGTCAAGGGAAAAAATCAGCAAAAATGAGCCAGGTCAAAGAGATGGTTAAGGGGTTTTGAGGTATCCAGAGAAGGCATGGAGAGGCTAGAAGTTACACACTTGCAGTATGCTGATGACACCCTGATATTTTGTGATGCTGAGGAGGAACAACTTAAGTACTTAAGGGTGATTTTAGTCTTGTTTGAAGGTATATCTGGGCTACGTATTAATTGGAGGAAAAGTGTGATCTATCCTATTAATGAGGTGAACAATATGAGCTGGTTAGCTTCAATCCTGGGTGGTGAAATAGGAGCACTACCAACTACTTACTTGGGAATGCCCTTGGGAGCCTATTCCAAGTCCATAGAAATATGGAACAGTGTGATTGAGAAGTGTGAGAAGAAATTAGCCAAGTGGAAGACACAATACCTATCCAGAGGAGGTAGACTGACTCTTATCAATT
>JAJOOO010006637.1:0-58175 GCA_029582685.1 Solanum piurae | reverse complement strand
CGCTTTTTTGGGTTTTTAAAAATAAAATTTCCAGAAAAGCGACGGACAGTGTCCTTTTATCCGTCGCTTTTCTGGGATTTTCAAAAAATAAATTTCCAGAAAACGACGGACAGCTTCACCCTTTAGAAATTTTTAAAAAATTAAAATTAAAATAAAGCGACGGACTCCGTCGCTTTTTTAAAAAAATTCAAAAAAAAAATAGTCGAAAAGCGACTCAGTCCGTCGCTAAAAGAGACGGTGTCCGTCTCTAAAAACGACGCAGTCCGTCGCTTTCTTGCGACGCAGTCCGTCGCTTTTTGAAAAACGACGTTGTCCGTCGCTTTTTGAAAAGCGACGAGCTAAAAAGCGACGGAAGTGACTGTGTCGCTTTTCCGTCAATTTTGACCAAAAAAGCGACGCAGTTCGTCGCTTTTGGCCATCGTTTTTTGACAATTTTTTAGTAGTGGAAGTGTGCCGCGTAAGAAAAAAGGTGTACAAAATTACAAAACAAAATAAGTTTAGAGGGATAATATGACTTTATTTTAGATGAGGTGCATCTCTGAGATTTCAGTCATAGTCTAGAGAGATACTAGTGCCTTATCCCTACAAAAAATGTAAGAGTAGATGTACTTTTGTTTGTTTACCTGCAAGAAGTGCAGTGCTTTCTTTGTAATTCGTCCGCAAAGGTGCTACCTCCCTTTTCTTTTCTTAAATAATTGGGAAAATGCACAAGTACCCCCCAGCCTATGTCCAAAATCCCTGAGACACACCTAACATTTACTAAGGTCCTATTACCCCCCCGAACTTATTTTATACATAATTTTCTACCCCTTTTCGGCCTGCGTGACACTATCTTGTGGGCCCAACGCGTGTTGACATTTTTTTCAAGGATAGTGCCACGTAGGCCGAAAAGGGGTAGAAAATTATTAAAAAAATAAGTTCGAGGGGCAATAGGACCTTAGTAAAGGTTAGGTGTGTCTCATGGATTTTGGGCATAGGCTGGGGGTACTTATGCATTTTCCCTAAATAATTAGGTTTCAAAAGTGAGAAATCCTAGTAACTTATTTTTAATAAATATGGGTCAAGTGATAAGAAGAAGAAAATTGTCCTTTTTAGAATTGTCAAAAATTACAAGAAAAAAGAGAAATCAAATTAGAAAATATTTTACCAGTCAATAAGGAGTGTGGGAGTAATAAATAGAAAAATATTTATCACTAAATTAAAGGCATGTTTAATTGTCTTTGTGTAGAATTAAGATGAAAGGAAAATGATTCCGAGAAATAAGTACTACTATGTTTAATTTGTGATAACCTTCCTTTCTTCTCCTAGTTGAGCGGTGAAATTTATGGTGTTTAGTTAATCGCTCTTGCTCACCCTTTTTCCTCTTTAACATCCAAACATAAATTAATTAATCTCTTTCTCTCTTTGATTAATTAAGGTGTTGGAGTGGATCTCTTGTTCAATATATAATGGAATGGCGTCCGTTTGATATGACAATGATCTCTGCGGACGCCATTAAAAATGTCAATCTTTATTACCCTATGGATGTGTACGTAGAAGTTTCCATCTTTGGTTATGCCAAAAACAAGAAAAAGACATTTGTGGACAAAAAAAGTGGAACTACCCCAAAATGGAATTACCCCATGAAATTTACCTTGGATGAGCCTTCCCTTTCTAAACCTGATCTTTCCCTCTTCTTTCGCCTTAGATCAAATCGATTATTTGGCGATAAGGATGTTGGCATTGTAACAATTCCAATCCAAGAGCTATTTACGCATTCCAATTCTAACGATGATGGTTCATCTGATAGAGTTGTGGAATATCAAGTTTTCACAGCTGGGACAAGGAAACCTAAGGGTACATTAAAGTTTGCATACAAGTTTGGAAAGAAATTTGCGCATACACAACAACATATCAATGGCTATCCTGCGTTACCGCCTGTAACTGGATATCCACCAACTCTTATGCCACCCGTTTGGTGTGGTACGTCATCCACGGCGTATCAATATTCCCCTCCTGCTGCAGGTGGATACAATCATGATCAATATCAGCAACAGCCTCCTCTGGGATATGGATATGGATATGGATACGGATATAATCCCCCAATACAACAGCAGCACCAGCAACAAGTACAACAACCAAAGGGTAATAATAAGGTTGGAGTGATGGGAGTAGGATTGGGTTTGGGTGCAGGGATAGTGGGTGGTGCTTTAGTTGGACATGCCATTACACATTAATTAAACAACTCTCTCTAGATCTGTACATTTTTTGCTTTAATTTTGTCTCATATTTTGTTTCATATGGATCAAATATATAATGGTGTTATATGTGTATATTTTTCCCCCAAATTTTATCAATTAATCTTGATTGTATCATTATATTTTTTTTGTTCTTTACTTGTTTCTGCATTGTGTTTCTAGGATAAAAGAATTAGAGGAATAGAAAGGGTAAAAGATAAATTCCTTCGGAAGGCGGATGGAGAAACCAGAGGTGGAGCTACCGTAGTGTCACGTATTCAGTTCGACATCCTTTGGTTGGAAAATTACAATATATATATGTCAAATCTTACTTTATATATATATATATATATATATATATATATGTGTATTAAATTTTTTAGATGTCATATGAACATGTAGGGTTATGGTTAAAAAACAAACCGGACTGCAATTCGAACCAAATCGATTTTAAAATCCGATATTTGGTGTGGTTTGGTTGGGTTTGATTTTAAATTTTGAAAATCGATACTATTTGGTTTGGTTTTGGTTTTACTAAAATAAAACCGCCAAAACAACCAAACCAAACCGACAAATTATATATAAAAATAAATATATTATTCATAAATAAAATATAAATATTTTGCTAAATTTTAATTAACTTAAGTCTTAACTTCACCATTTTCTCAAAGCCCAACACTTAAATTTTAGCCCAACTACTAAAATCCTAAGACCAAGTCCATCAAAATCTATTACTATTATTACCTACTCTATGTCACGTTAAATAGTCATATTTTCTCTTAATTGAATAACTTTATTCATGTAATAATAATTCTAGTATTGCTTAATTGAATCTATAACAACTTTTTTGTAGATTGTTCATGTATTAGGTGTTTATGTCTATCGAAATGCGTATACTCTCAACAAATTTAATCTATTGCTTTCAAACCAAAAAAACTGAACCAAACCGACTATTATTTTTTTCATTTGGTTTTATAAATTTTAAAACCGACTAAATTGGTTTGATTTTGGTTTTAACCAATAACCGATCCAAACCGAACCATCAAGACCCCTATGAACATCTGAAGAAAACAACTACATTTTACATTTTAGAACTATTTTTTTGTACTTTTTTTTTTAATTTAAAGATTGGGCAGGGCCCATTTATTAAAAATCAAAAGAAAACCTAATACAACTAAGGAGATTGGGTAGAAAAGTGACCCAAGCCCATGTAAACAACTACAAACAAAAATTAAAGAAACCCAGAAACAAAAAAGAAAAGTGATGGTCTTCTTCTCCCTTGGCATAGCAGCAACCTCACCGATCGATCTCTATCTTCAACACAAATTTTTGAATTTGAGCGACATCCATCCGGGCATTAACCAGTCTCACTAATGCCATGGATTCAAACTCTTTGAAGACTTCTTCAACTCAAAAGTCGTGTATCTTTTTCAAATCTAGGTAAGATCGGTGAGTGGAAGCATTTAAGCTTGAAAAGTCCCCTTAACAGAACGACTCACCCTTTGTTTCTTTATCCTCTGCAGATTGAGCTCAGAAAGCTAATACCACTGCATAAGGAGCTAGAGCATCAGGTAAGTCTTCCCTATTTGTTTGGACATTTCAAGAGAATAGCTTCAACACAAATGCTTTTTTCTTCATGGTCTGAAAATATATCATGATATTTTTTGTCGTTTGCACTGCTTGTGTTTTCAAATAAGCTTGTATTTTTTTACTTGAATTAGTGTATTGCATCTCATGTGTCATGACTTTGAAATCTATTTTGACACCTTGTAAATCTGATGTTCGGAATCTGTTGTTTGTCCATTTGGATAATCGCCTTAGTCCTCTGTGGTATTTTCGAAACAGTAGGAAATTGTTTGTTGTTAGTACCTGTAATGAAGAGACGTGGTTAGTAAAAAAATCTACTAACATATTCCCTTCTCTGTACGTGTGCAACACCTCCATTGTATGCTCTCTCACCAGCCCTTGGATTCTTCTTATATCCACTACAATAGCCCAAGGAATTTCCCAAATCCCATCTATGATCTTCTTAGCAAGAAGAGAATTTGTTTCGACAATTAGAGGAAGCAAATTATTCGAGATGCAATATTATAATCCATCACCCAAAGCTTTCACTTCTGCCTCAAGTGCAGATCCTACCAATACCTTGTTCACTTCTGCATACATGAAATCCCCTAAGTGATTTCTAAACAAAATGCAGAGACACTGAGGTCCATATTATCCTTGTAAGCACCATCACTGTTGCATTTAAACTTACCTTTCTCGGGGAGCTTCCAACTAACAATTTTACTAGAGATTAGAGGACTGTAATTATCAAATGCTTTCACAATTAGCGGCCAAAACATAGGAATATTATCTAACCAAGGATATATGTATGCTGCCAACAGGTGTAGATTCCTGTCAATTTCAGCAATCATAGAGAATTTAGTCATCTTCCCTCCATGTGTAATTTTATTCCTTCTTTTCCAAATTTTCCATATTATGAACACAGGAACAACTGTGAACAAAGGTTTAAGTTTTGATACACATTTCCCATTCCACCATTTATCAACGGTATGTTTAAGCTGTAAAAAAGGACCTTGAATCCCTACAACATCCGCAAACAACTCCCACAGTTCATTAGCCATAGGACATGTAACAAACAGATGTTCAAAGGTCTCTTGAGAATCGTTATTGCAACAACAACACACAACGGAATCAGTGACTTTTATCTTAATCAAACCCTCCCCTATAGGAATTCTTTGAAACCAAATTCTCCATAGCAAAAAGGATATTCTAAAAGGAATTCCTGATTCCCAGATATTCATAATCCCTTTCTGTTTTCCTTTTCTTTGTCTGGAAAGTTCCCATGCACTTCCCACAGTAAATTTTCCAGAACTTTTGGGCATCCACCATGCCTTATCTCTTTCCTCAGATTTCTGCAGCCTTCCAAAACCATTATGAATTTGGTTGCACACTTCAGTAGGGAATAACTCCATCAGATTATAGTTCCATCCTTCCTCATTTCTGATCTGCTGAACCTCTTCACAGGCTTCATTAATCTCATAAGAAATAGGAAGGTATGAATGTAGAGCCCCTAGTTATATCCAATTGTCATACCACAAGCTAGTATGACCAATTCTTGTCTCCCACCAGATTGTTTGGTCAAAAAAGTCTCTGGCTTGTAGCATATGCTTCCAAATCTGTGATCCACCTTTCCATTCTACCTTCTGAGGTCTAATTCTTTTGCAATACTTATTCCACATGAAAGTAGACTATAGGGTGTTTGTGGTTCTGAATTTCCACCATAGCTTTGCAAAAAGAGCTTTTGATACATCAAATAAGGATCTAAACCCCAACCCTCTTTCTTCTTTTGGTAGACATATGTCCTGCCAAGATACCCAATGTTTTGCCCTCCCCCCTTCTTTAGAGTTCCATAGAATTTAGCAAACATCCTATGGATATCCATTATCACACACTTAGGAGGCACAATTTTATTTTATAAGGTACATAATAGATGATGTTTTTGTTGTTGGTTCTCATATTTGACTTCTCCATTAAATGTGTACGTAAATCAAAGATACTCCATCTGTCCCACATTATGTGGAACTTTTCATTTTTTAAAAGTCAAACAATTTAAGTTTGATCAGAAGTTTACGTGTGGAGTCTTCAATTATTTTGAAATGAAATTTATATATTTGTAAACTACGTAAAAAGTTTTATAAGTCACAATAATTGACAATTCAAAGATAGACTTGTTTGAATCTCAAAAGTCGAAAAGTACCACATAAATTGGGACCAATGGAGTAGTTATTTGACTTTTCATTTCTTTTTTCATTGATAAACTTAAAATTAAACATGAAAAATATATTCAATCTTCAAAAGCATATATGTGATCACATGTTTACCTTACACGCAACAAAGATATTATTCATATCTTTGTAAATGATTTTCAATTTATTCAACCATACATAATTTATTCAAGGGTCAATATCAACACTGTGTTATATGGGTGGTATAAGAATGTGAAAAGTTATTGGGCAAAAAGTTAACATAAGGAAAAAAGAAACATAGAAATAATTAGTGTAATAACTAATAGATCATAATGCTATTTACTCCTATCTTTGAACACCAATTCTTGTGCCTCGAAGACTTCTCTCCTCTGTTTATAAGCAGTGCTATAACTCTCACACCTTCCAAGGAATGGGTTTCATTCATTCTGGTTCCTCCTGGATTCTTAAGATTGACTTTGAAGACTTGGGTGCTAAGCATAAGAAGGTTAAGCAATCATCCTGAACCTCTGTTTTGTCTGTCAAACTCAATGTTTCCCTGGATAATCTTGTTGAAATGCATGCCAAGCTAGATGCTATGTCCATCACTAGGTAAATGATGTCTTGACCAAGCTGACTGCAATGGGCGAACAAGTTGACTCTTTGAAGGACCTCTTGCTTGCTGCTCACTTCAAAATTGACAATGTGAAGGATGTCTCTAAAGAAACCGGGGCTGATATGGCCCGGGTCCACTTGAGACTAGATCAAATCGTGAAAGAAGCCATCAAGATTGCTACCAAGGTTCAAGCCGGCTCAAAGGCTATCTTCACCTCTATATCCTCCAGATTTGAGGAGATGTCCACTGCTATAGTCAACACTCTGACCTATTTCATGCAGCCTCGTTGATCCTCTATTGCTCCTGTTTTATTTTGCTACTGTGATGTTTAATGGGCTGTGTTGCTCATTTTAAGACTTTACGGTTCTACTATTGTTTTTGCTAAACTCTATGTTCTTTCCTTTTTGCTGATGCTAAAGGGGGAGAATATTATCTCTTATCTGATGATTGCTTCGTATTATCTCTTATATGATGTTTGCTCTTCTATATCAGCTAATTACTTGCTTATGTTCTATATGCCTTTTTTGTTATATTGTATCTCACTAATATTATGCTAAGTAAGTTGGCTCAAGCATTCCAAGGCTAAAACACTTCAGTTCCACAAGGCAACTACTTCTTACCACATTCAGGGGAGCAAGCTAGGAACTCAGCTCCACAAGTCGACTACTCCTCACTACTTTCAAGGGGAGCAAACTAAACATCAACTTCATGAGTTGACTACACAGACATGGAAGTATTACTACTATATATATTCATCGTACAAAAGGGGGAGATTATTAGTGTAAAGTTTTAATGATAATCAATTTAATCCTTTTTGTCACGCCCCAAACTTGAGGGGCGCAACTAATTCCTAATGCCAAAACTCAGGCTCGACCCGACCCTGTTGAACCATTTGCTACTAGCGCATGGTAGCCACACGCAATCGAGGAAACAAACAATTATATATCGGCTTAAAACTAAGCCCTCGGCCGACAAGGCCCCTGTCAACTGATCTATAAAAGAAACAGCTACTCCCAGGATATCATATAAATAAATAGCCAACTAGCACAGAAGTCCTGATTGGGCTGTCGAGTCCACCATGATATCTATACCAAAACTAAAAGCAGGAATATATCAATACAATACATCAAACAACTCACAAGCTTCAGCAAAGCAACAACCTAGGCCAATATGGCTATAACGTAGATATACCCCCCACACAATAGTCTACAAGCCTCTAAGAGTAGTAAAGATTGGTGGGATAGGGCCCCAGCCTACCCATAAAGATATATACAACAAAAGGTAACAAACCTCCCAACTCTGGCAGCACCGAAGGTAAGGGGCTAGCCAATCAGATAGAGGTCAATCCTGCTGCTGAGGAGGTCTACAAGGTCGTCTGTCCGGACCTGCATGCATGAATGCAACGCCCCCAAGGCAATGGGGCGTTAGTACAAAATAATGTACATAGTATGAAAGGCTATAAACTAAATAAGAAAGTATCATAATATACCTAAAGCAATCAGGTAAGGAAACCAAAATTTTAAATAAGCATGCTAACCCACTACAAAATCTAAAAATACAAAAATGATCAAACATCAACCTAACCAGGCCCCCATAAGCTTGGTAGGTACAAACAACATACCACCTACCTAGGCCCCCATAAGCCCAAAAGGTAACAAATCAATCTACATACCCATATCGGTAGCCCTTTGTCTTTGTAAGAAGTCACATAACCCTTTTTGGCAACGATATAGCCCCGTAGGCAGCACATTACCCTCTTAGGTACATCATAGCTCTGTGGGCTGCACATAACCCTCTTTTGCATCAACACAACCCTGTAGGAAACACATAGCCCTCTTTGGCATAAAAATAGCCCCGTAGGCAACACATAACACTCTTTGGCATCAATATAGACCCGTGGGCAACACATAACCCTCTTTGGCAATAACATAGTCCTATTAGACAAGATCATAGCCCCCATAGGCAGTTCATAACTCAACAACTAACCACAATATCCCCAAGGGCGACAACAAGCAATTGAATAGGCTAAAGGCGAGCAATTTAGCTATAAACAATATGTATGAATAATCTCCAAGTCGTTCCTAACTTAGGGTTTTTCTTAACAGATAATGAGTCCCTAAAATGAGGGTTTATAACCACCCAATCAGTCAACCACTAACAATTATATCTACAAGATCACCAACGTTAACTACCTCTAAGGAAACACGTCGAACGAAGGGAATAACCTTAACATACCTTTCAAATGAACTCTCGAAAGACTGTAGTTCCTTCACAAGAGTTGTTCCTTATGTCCTAAGCTTCGCCAACTGTATATATACACAGCTGGTACACACCTATAAATAGTTCATAATTAATCTTAAATCGGCAGATTTGCTATATTGTCCCAACTTGTCAAAACGTCCGTAGAAATTCATAAAAACAATCATAAAAGAGTCCCGATATGATTACCTTAATTAACCAACTTTAAACCTTGAAGAAACACCAATAACTACAAATTTATATCTTCAAAAACCAGCTCCAAACGCAGCTAATAGAAGGGAAAAACGATTGCCACGTGTAGGGATTACGTTTCTAGTCACGGGGGCAATGTTTAATGGTAGAAATCGTCAAAAACTAACCTTCATCATGCTAAAACTCCATATGAACCCTCTCTTAAGCTTTCTCTCTGGTTTGGAACTGAAATGAAATGTTTTCATGGCTTAAAACGTTAAATAAACTGACATACCATATTTTTGACCCGACCCGGATTCTGCCCCGACAGTCCCTAGTAAAACCCTCATAATATTTTACTCTGATGTCGGTTTGATACGGGGTTTTGTGCGTTGCAAACTAGACTCGTATGCCTTCAATTTAATGGGTAATAGGCCTTCTAACTCTTTATATATTGGGAGAAACATCCAATAAATTTGACCCAAATTTCAGAGAAATCTTTAAAAAGGAATTTACGATAACTTTCGCCAACTTTTATTTTGCCGCTTACTTAACTTCAAAACTTGAGATACAACCCTTGAACACTTAAAATATGACATACCACATCATTTTTAATTTAATACCTACCCTCCTTAACTTTCCACGAAGATACGAGTTAATTTAGATGTTTTTAAAAGTTGGGGTGTTACATTCTTTCTCCCTTAGAAACATTCGTCCTCGAATGAAAAAAAAATTGAGTCACGCGGTTAATTCCTTAGGAGTTTCAAAAATTTAGGCAGAATATCCTTTGTAAATGTGACTATCCAGGAACATGAAATGCAGAAATTCTAACCTAGGCGTCTCACAGGACGACATAAATAGCTAAGCACTATAGCTCCACAATAACAGTGCGAGCAAAAATACAATGACGACAACCATAAAAATAATCAATAATATAAAATTTTTGATAAGTATCTTATCCCACTGCACCAATATAAACTGATATGCCATCACCCTGGGGTATGAAATAAGTGAGGATATTTGGACCTCATGTCATCCTCAGCTTCCTAGGTCACCTATTCTCTATTCTTGTTTCTCCACAATACTTTAACCGAAGCCACCTCTTTGGTCCTCAATTTACAGACCTGTCGATCTAATGTGGCAACTGAAGTTTCCTCATAGGACAAATCCTCTGTGATCTGAACATCCTCAACTGGACAACCCGATAAGGGTCTCCTACGCACTTTCGTAGCATCGATACATGGAAAACTGGATGAAAAGATTCTAGCCCCGAAGGCAATTCTAACTCATAAGCCACTCGTCCTACCCTCCGAAGGATTTGATATGGCCCAATGAATCTTGGACTAAGCTTGCCTTTTTTGACAAATCTCATAACACCCTTTATAGGAGAGGCTTTTAAGAATACCCAGTCATCAACACAAAATTCTAAGTCCCTTCATCGCACATCTGAGTATGACTTCTGTCGGCTTTGAGCTGTTAGCAACCTCTCTCCAATGAGCTTAACCTACTCCACTGTCTGCTGTACTAAGTCGGGTCTAATCAACCCTGACTCACCTACCTCAAACCATCCAATGGGGGACCTATATTTTCGCCCATACAAAGCCTGATAATGTGCCATCCTAATGCTGGAATGATAACTATCATTGTATGCAAACTCAATATCCTCGAGTGTCAAAATTGTACGCTCAGCCTGGCCATCTGTCTGAGGGTGAAAGGCTGTACTAAGATTAACATGTGTCCCCAGTCCTTTCTGGAAGGACTTCCAGAAGTTGGTGGTAAATTGTGCCTCTATCAGAGATAATAGATACTGGACACTGCGTAGCCTAACAATCTCTCTAATATAGAGCCATGCATAGTCTTAGGCCGTAAATGTAGCCCTAACCGGTAACAAGTGGGCTGATTTTGTTAGTCTATCAACAATTACCCAAATAGTGTCAAACTTGCAATGCGATCGAGGTAACCCTGTAATAAAATCCATATTAATTGCTTCCCACTTCCACAAAGGAATGACTATCTCCTGAACTCGCCTAACGGGGTTTTGGTGCTCAACATTCACCTGTTGGCAGTTAGGACACTGTGCAACAAACTCAGCAATGTCTTTCTTCATCCCGTGCCACCAATAGATCTCCTTAATATCATGGTACATCTTCATTGAACCAGGGTGAATGGAATAACGAGAATGATGTGCCTCTTCCATAATCCGATGTGGAAGCCCTGCAACATTCGGAACACATAATCGATCGATATATCTAAGAACTCCATCTCCTGCTATATCAAATGCTAAAGACTGCTGATCCTGAGCCTTGGCTCTGAGCTGCTCTAAGCTAGGGTCCTCTTGTTGCCGTGATTTTACTTCTACAACTAGAGATGATACAACTGTGTCCTAAATTGTTACCCCACTATCTTCTGCCTCTAACAATCTGACTCCCAAGCTAGCTAACTGATGAAGCTCTCGCTCTAGCTCACGCTTCGCAACACCTAAATAGGATAAACTACCCATAGATCTTCGACTGAGGGCATCGGCTACCACATTTGCCTTTCCTGGATGATATAAAATATCCACGTCGTAGTCTTTCAGTAACTCAAGCCATCGACGTTGTCGCAAATTTAACTCCTTCTGTCTAAAGATATATTGAAGGCTTTTATGATCTGTGAAGATGTCAACATGAACGCCATATAAATAATGTCTCCAGATCTTCAACGCATGCAAAACTGCGGCCAACTCTAAATCGTGGGTCGGATAGTTCTTCTCATGCTTTCTCAATTGTCTTGAAGCATATGAGATAACCTTACCATGTTGCATTAGAACACATCCCAACCCAACACCATAAGCATCACAATACACCACATAACCTTCTGAACCCTCTGGCAATGCTAGAACTAGTGTTGATGTCAACCTGTCCTTCAGCTCCTGGAAACTATGCTCGCAAGCCTCAGTCCACTAGAACTTAGCTACTTTTTGAGTCAGCTTCGTTAATGGGGCTGAAAGTGAAGAAAACCCTTCTACAAACCTTTTATAGTACCCAGCTAACCCTAAGAAACTACGAACCTCAGTCGGAGTCGTGGGTCTGGGCCAAGTCTTTACGGCCTCAATCTTTTGTGTATCAACCGCAATGCCTGCATCTGATACAATATGGACTAAGAAAGCTACAGATTCCAACCAGAACTCACACTTAGAAAATTTTGCATAAAGTTCTTGGTCTCGAAGAACCTGAAGGATTGCTCGCAGATTATTTGCATGCTCAACTTCTGAACGTGAATACACAAAAATATCATCAATAAATACAATCACAAACAAGTTTAGATACGACTTGAATATACTATTTATCAAGTCTATGAACACTGTTGGGGCATTAGTTAATCCAAAAGACATTACCAAGAACTCAAAGTGTCCATATCTAGTTCTAAAAGTTGTCTTTGGAACGTCTTTATCCCGAACTCGTATCTGGTGGTACCATAGTCTTAAATCAATCTTTGAGAAGCACTTAGCACTTTGTAACTGATCAAACAAGTCATCGATCCTCGGAAGGGGATACTTATTATTTATAGTCGCCTTATTCAGCTGTTGTTGATCGATACACATTCTCAGTGATCCATCTTTCTTTCTTACGAATAACATTGGCGCACCCCAAGTGAAGCACTAGGCCTAATAAAGCCTTTGTCCAGCAAGTCTTTTCTGCTGATCCTTCAACTCCTTTAGCTCAGCAGGAGCCATTCTATAAGGAGGGATAAATATGGGTTGTGTAGCTGGTAGCATATCGATAGCAAAATCAATTTCTCATTCTGGAGGGATACCAGAGAGCTTGTTTGGAAATACATCTAGAAACTCATTAACTATCAGAATAGACTGAAGAGTCGGTGGTTCTACATCGATATCATGAACGTGAACAAGATGATATTAGGAGTTTATTGGGTTTGGCTGGCTATTATAGAAGGTTCGTAGAGGGATTCTCATCTATTTCATCCCCTTTGACCAAGTTGACTCAGAAAACAATGAAGTTTCAATGGTCTGAAGCTTGTGAGAAAAGCTTTGTGGAATTGAAAAAAAGGTTGGCAACTACCCCAGTATTGACCTTACCAGAAGGTACTCAAGATTTTTTTTATGTATTGTGATGAGTCTAAAGTTGGTTTGACTTGTGTGTTAATGCAGAATGGCAAAGTTATAGCTTATTCCTCCAGACAGTTGAAAGTTCATGAGGAGAATTATCCAGCCCATGATCTAGAGTTGGCTGCCGTAGTTTTTGCTTTGAAAATATGGCGCCATTATTTTTATTGTGTGCATGTGTGTGTTCACCGATCACAAGAGTCTTCAGTATGTGATTAGTCAGAAAGAGCTTAATCTTAGACAAAGGAGGTGGTTACAATTACTCAAATATTATGACATGAGTATTCTTTACCTCCCAGGTAAGGCTAATGTTGTTGCTGATGCCTTGAGAAGGTTATCTATGGGTAGTACCGCCCATTTTGAGGAAGATAAGAAAGAGTTAGCAAGAGATGTGCATAGACTTTCCCGATTAGGAGTTCGATTAATGGATTCCACAGAAGGAGGAGTAGTGGTGATGAATGGGGATGAATCATCATTAGTGTCAGAAGTAAAAGAGAAGCAGGACCAAGATCCTATTTTGCTTTAATTAAAGGCAAATGTTCATAAGCAAAAAGTATTGTCTTTTGAACAAGGGGGAGATGGCATATTGAGGTATCAAGGTAGGTTGTGTGTACCTAGGGTGGATGAACTCCAAGAAAGAATTATGGAGGAAGCTCGTAGCTCCAGATATTCTATCCATCATGGTTCCACAAAGATGTATCATGATTTGAGATAAATTTATTGGTGGAGTAGTATGAAGAAGGGCATTGCATAATTTATTGCTAAGTGTTCGAATTGCCAACAAGTTAAACTAGAGTACCAAAGGCCCGGTGGTATGGCTCAGAATATAGAACTTCCGGAATGGAAGTGGGAGATGATCAATATGGAGTTCATCACATGTTTACCAAGGTCTCGCAGGCAACATGATTCTATTTGGGTGATCCTTGATAGAATGACGAAATCAACCCACTTTTTGCCGGTAAAGACTACCCATTCAGAAGAAGATTATGCCATACATTCAAGAGGTAGTGAGAATTCATAGAGTACCTATTTCAATTATATCAGAAAGAGGTGCACAATTTACTGCACAGTTCTGGAAATCTTTTCAAAAAGGTTTGGGTTCAAAGGTGAACTTGAGTACTGCTTTTCATCATCAGACAAATGGTCAAGCAGAGCGCACTATTCAGACTTTAGAAGATATGTTGAGGGTCTGTGTGATTGAATTCAAGGGTAATTGGGATGATCACCTGCCTCTCATTGAGTTTGCTTACAACAATAGTTACCACTCTAGCATCCAAATGGCTCCTTATGAAGCTCTTTATGGGAGAAGATGTAGATCTCCAACTGGGTGGTTTGAAGTTGGTGAAGCTGGTTGATAGGACCAGACCTAGTTCATCAAGATATGGAGAAGGTGAAAGTTATTCAAGAGAGGTTGAAAATAGCGCAGAGCCGTCAGAAATTCTACACTGATGTTAGAAAAAGGGAGTTGGAGTTTGAAGTAGATGACTGGGTATACTTGAAAGTTTCACCCATGAAGGGTGTTATGAGATTTGGTAAGAAGGGGAAGCTTAGTCCCCGGTATATTGGCCCTTACAGAATATTCAAAAAGGGTTGGCAATATAGCTTATGAGTTAGAGCTATCCTAAGAGTTAGCAGCGGTCCATCCGGAGTTTCATATTTCCATGTTGAAAAAGTGCATGGGAGATCCTCCGCTTATCATACCAACTGAAGTTATCGGTATCAAGGATAGCTTGTCTTATGAGGAGATCCCTATTCATATTTTAGACCGTCAGGTTCGCAAGTTGAGGACCAAGGAAGTAGCATCAGTCAAAGTTCTTTGGAGAAATCAATTTTTTGATGAAGCTACTTGGGAAACTGAGGAGGATATAAAGAAGAGATATCCACATCTCTTTGAGCCCGGAGAAATTCTAGACCAAGGTACTAATTTTCTTCTTAGTACTCTCAAATTTATATACTTGTTGTTTTAGATTTGCTTGTTGGGTGTTTGAGCTGAATGTTAGATGTTACACCCTTAGCTTACTAAGGGTAATCTCATTCGAGGACGAATGTTCCCAATGGGGAGATATTATAACATCTCGCTAAATTGAAATAACTAGAAAGAGCTAGACTTAGAAAGGGTGATTTTTGGAAATAATAAAAATCTGGAAATTTGACAAGAGTTAAGTTAAGAATGAGTTTTGGGTCAACTTCAAACGACCATAACTCCTGGATCAACATTATTTAGGTGTGTTTCCACATACCATAGGAAATATCTTTGAATTACCTTTTCAACGCCGCCAAGTTTGCGCGATTCCGAGTTTGTATGAGTGAGATATGCCCATTGGAAGTTGGGTTGTTTGGATAAGGAAAGTCCAATCCCGATTTTGAAAGGGTAGTTTGGTATTTTCCTTGCCCAATTGTTTTATTTCGTTTTTGGTAATTAAGTTAGAGTATAATCAGAATTAGATCAGTTTACGCTTTTACCAAAATACGCTAGGGCTTGGAGAAAAGAGAAAAGAGGAGAAAGGAGAAGAAAATTCAAGATTCGTCAATTTCTTGGAAAATTGCGTGTGGATTTTGCCAAGGGTTAATCCCTACGAGGTATGTGAGTTCACATAGAGTTGGGTTCGTTCACCCACGCGCCAAACATGTTTATTTCAGTACGATTTTCGTCCTAAAAGATTGAGACTTTGATGTTCTTGAGTTGTATTCTTGAATTGCTTTCGTTCTTGAATTAGGGATGAGTTTGAGGAGTTCTTGAGAGTTTAAGGTCAATTTTAGAGTTGTGTTTGATTAGATTCTAGTGTACATATGTTGGGTATCTAAATCTAAAGAGAATTTGGGAAATAGAACCGAGTTTAGGCAAATTAGGGCTCAAAAATGAAGAAGGAAAAAGTAGGGTGATTATAGGTACGAGGTCTGGGTTGCGGACCTGTTCCTCAGAATGGGAAAATCCTTTCTCACGTCGCGGAGCGGTCATGAACCGTTCTGCCTCAAAATTTATTTCGCGACCAAATAATTAAATGCATCTTCGCATCGCGGACTTCCTTCCAGTGATTTCTTGATCTTTTCTCAGGTTTAACTATTTAGAAACACTTCTAAACATCATGAGATCTTTCCTATCACAAATAACAATCCTTGAATCCATAATTCGATTCAAGGAAAGATAAGAGTCAAGTCAAGAGAAGTTAAGTGTCACCCCCCGAGGCTACCCCATGGATGCGGACACGGGACCTAGGATCACGAGTGACCCCATGCTAACCCTGCAGGCATAACATGAGCATACTAAGAATAATAAACTGAATGCGGAAGCTTAAAACATTAAATGAACTGAAATGATGGGGAAAAACCAACATACTAAATCTGAATATAAAAATCTGGGAGTTTAATACAAAAGAGATATCAAACTCAAATACTAAGTTGAAACTAACTATGTCTGAAAATAGCCTCTACTGACTAGAAGTGCTGGGAAAGGCCCCAGCTAAGTCTAGTAAAACTGAAACTAAAAGATTAAAAAATGAAAGATAGCATGACTATGTCCTCGAAGAATAAGGACTCACCAATGATGCTGCTGAACTGGAGATTGGGAATTGATCTAAGCGTGATCTGGATGCTTAGAACCTGAACCTACATCACGAGAAGATGTAGCACAGAGTATGCGTCAGTACTTGAAAGGTACTGAGCATGCAGGATAGAGTAAAACTGAAATAAACATATAACTGAACAAGCAATAAAGCAAGTATAATATGCATAAGATGATATACTAAATCTGAACTAACTGAATGCAATGACCAATTTATAACATGATGACTGAATACTGAATGAACTGTAAATGTGGTCAATGCAATAAAGTCTCACTGAACTGTGGGAGCTACTAATAACCGACAATAAAACCACATGAGCTAAATGTGGAGTCTGATGTATAAGCCCCATCGAGAGGACCCACTATATCCTGCTAGAGGTATAGAGGCATGCTGGCGTGATCACTGAAATGATGCCCACAGAGGGGACTTACAACCTACGTGGCTAGTAGTTCTGGAACTATTTTGGTACGCTGAACCCTAGTCCAACTCGGTATTATGCTACTCCCAATAGATTAAGTGATTAACACATTATGACTGAATTTCTGTAAGTTATTGGATAGCTCAGACTGAACATGCAAACTGGGTATGCAACAATTAAACTGATGTTAATGTATTACTAACTGAGGCATGTATAACTGAATAACTGAAATATCTGACATAGCATGTGTAATTCAAAAACTAAAGAAATACACAGCTAGGGTTCTGGAATTCATGCAATAAACTGAATATTAACATACTAATCTGATTTGGATCATTCTAACAGCTAGGAACCCAATAATTCTAACATTCAAGAAACCCTAGGTCTAGTCATAATAAGGGAATCAAGAAACTGACTAAAAACTAGGGACCCAATGGGTGAAAGGAACCAACTAGTGAAATCCCACATACCTGGTGACAAATTCCACGGAGAAATCTTTCGATTTCGGGGCTAGAACTGGAGGAAACTTGCTGCGTTCTTGAACTTAGGGTTGGTCACCTCTTTCTCTCCTTTCGCCTCTAATTTTCTAAGTTTTGATTAAAGAACTGACTTGGGTAAGTTCTAGTTATGTTTCTAGGTTTAAACTGACTAAAACCATGAGATTTAGGGTTAAAACGATGAAGTTTAGGTGTCCAATGAATAAGGAAAATACCAAAATAACCCTGACTTAAACTGCAGACGGGCTTACCACGGCCACCTTCACTGACCGTGAAAGGGATCACGGACCGTGAAGTCGGTCGTTGTCTGGACTTGGTTCTGAAAACTAGGGGGTCTGGACTACGACCACTACCACGGCCCGTGTAGAGGACCACGGACCGTGAAGGTCCCCGTGTTCCTCACTTGGGCTGAGGTCTGGAGGCTTCATGTTGGGAGTCAACTGGTTTGACACTACGGAAACTCCCACGGACCGTGTGAAGGACCACGGACCGTGAAAGTGTTTGTGGTCTTCACTTAGAACTGGGGGATCTAGGGCCAAGCTGGTGGGGTCAACTAGTCTGACATTACGGACACCACTACAGCCCGTCGTTGTGACCACGGCACGTGAAGGTTCCCGTGGTCTGACGCCTGGGCTTGGTGAAGTCCAAGTCTGGACCACGGGCATGTTAACGAACCGTGGACCCTATCACGGTCCGTGAACCCTACCGTGGTTCACTGGTTCAGGTAATTTCTGCAAATTGTTTTCTAGGTCTGGTTTTCGAGGCGTTATATTAAGAGTCAAGTTAAGAGAAATTCATAAAGTTTTTCCAAAGTCTTTTACAAATATTTTAACTTTATTTTAAAGCTTTGAGTTGAGAAGAGTAAGAGTAAGGTTTATTTATTCAAAGATTATACGGGAACTACGTATTTCCAAGAGTAAAAATGTTTTCACATTTGAGCAAGAAAGGAAACACCGATTTCCAAGAGAGATTTTAAGCTCAGTTTTGAGTAATTATCTCAAACCAAAGAAAGAGTTTTATTTTTAAAACATATGAGCTAAGTACATTTTTGGGAGTAGTATTAAGCACCGATATGGGGACGCGAGGTCATAATAACTCAAGTCTCCATAAACCATGTAGCCATCATGGGTAGAAAGGATCATACTTTTTATATGACTCCTTAGTTCTTTTTTTTAGCATAGACTAGTGGATCCACTTAGTTAAGGCGTTCTATATGACGGCAAAGTATAGGACAATTCTGGCAGCGTGGGAAAGACGTTATATCATCACTTAGGCTCATAGTGGTGGTTGTCGGTTAGAGAAACTCCCACAGTATTATGTTACTTTTATGTAATTGAGTTGTTATTGTATTTTTCAATACATTGAGAGGTTTTTATTGTTTTAAATGCTTTGTATAAACTGCACCTTTATTGTTGTTTTTACTTTGCATTTGAGTTGAGTATTCATGAGATGAGTAAAGCCAAGGTAGGTGTTCTTTTTAGATTTCTTTCAAGCTTATGTCATGTTTAGTTTTCCCCTCGCATACTCGTACATTCAATGTACTGATGACATTTGGTCTGCATCATTTTATGATGCAGACACAGGTAACCAGGATCAGCATACAGCGCTTCGTTGATCCAGTTGAGCACTCAGAGTAAGGTGGTGAGCCTCCTTCCTTTCCGAAGGACTCCTTTTACTTTGCTTTCTAATATTTCAGTTCTTAGGATGATCGAGGGTCTTGTCCCGACATCCCTCTTTGGTTTACAGGCTTCATAGACGAGTAGTCAGAGTTCTTTAGTCTTGTATTTCAGATGTTTTCCTATAAGACTTGATTTGCCATTTTGGCTAAGTTGAATGTTTTATCTTTAAATGTTCTAAGTTTTTTCTTAATCAGTTGAGTAAAGTTGCATGGAATCTTTGTATTTTTATGCTTTGAGTGTTCCGCTGAGTAGTTAGCCAGGCCAATGGTTCGCTTGGGGCCAGCAATGGTTCTCGAGTGCCAGCCACGTTCGGGGTGTAGGCTCGGGGCGTGACAGTTATGAACTGTTAGAAAAAAGCATAAACTTTTGATGATAGTTAAGATTCTGAAGTGAGCCCACAATAAGTTGAACTTTCACTTTAAGCATAGATAAGGAATCATGAAAAGAAATTAAAAGCATCATTGATTTTTTACAAGTCTTAGTAGGAATTATTTCTCAATACAAGGGGTTATTTAGCTACATGTTGGATTACTCGAAGAAATTATTATTTGCATTTGATTTTATAAATGAAATTTAAGAATTATCGGATTGAATAATGATATATATGACAATATATTTGACTACAATTTGATAGAAGTGAGGAACAAATATCGTTAGATTTGTTATAAATTTTTTATGATCAAAATGATTTGAGTAGTGGAAAGATATATTTGAAATCAAAGTTTGGACTTAAATTTTAATGTAGAAAGCCCCTACTTATGCTAAAAAAATTACATTACTTGTCACAAATTAAAGTTTGGACTTGTGGCCTTTTCTTCTTTCTTTATTTTTTTTCAAAAAATAATTTGCTTGTTATTTAATACTATAAAGTTAATAACTGTTTTTGTCTCTTTTTTTTAGTCTTCAAATGAATCACATATTTCTTTTATATTAGGCTTTATGCATGTCAATGTATATGTTCTCAAATAATATTTTAAAAAATCATAAAATAATTCTTCTCTAAAGGATATATTTCCTATTCTTTCTCCTTTCAAATTTGAATTGAATATAGTTTTTAATGTGACATGGCATGTCAACTAAAAGAGAATCATTTTTTTTGTTTAGTTTATTTTGAGGAAGAAAATTAATTGAGTAATATTAATTTTAATTAATTGTAAATTTTCAAAATATAAATGACTATTTAGAAAATTAACTCAATCATAACATTACTTGTCTATAATGTTTGATATATGTGAGCTGACTAATCTTTGTAGAGAGGAAAGACTCAAGAGAGTACACAAATAGAAAAAACATTATTCATTTGCTCTTATAGATAAATAATTAATTAGTATAGTTTTGAATATATCAATTCAATTATTTTTTAATTTTAATTAGTTTATCTTATAATCCTTTTTATTCTATTTCATATAGAATGTTTTTTTTCTTTTTCGACAAGTGATCTTTAATTTGGACTTTTTGATATGGTTTATTAACTAAAATTGTATTTTAGTAAAATTATACATATTTTAAATTTATCAGCATATATATACATAATTCTAAAATCTTATTAACTTTATTAAATTTCCTATTAAGTCAAGTCAAAAAAATAAAAAAGTTATTTTGGATCGGATCAACTTGATATAAATTTAATCCAATGAAAATGTTTTAATGCCAGTAGATAATAAAGTCAAATAAAATATTTAATGAAGAAAAATTTAGCTACTTATAAAAGCTTGCAAAGACTTTAGTTTGACTCACTCAGTCTTCAGCCTCCACTTAGGATATAAATATGATACCTATGAGAAGAATTCCTACTCTTCCTCAAGAACTAATTGTTGAAATATTCCTATGGCTTCCTGTTATGTCATTGCTACGTTTTAGGAGTGTTTCTAAAATTTTTGATGCCCTTGTGTTGTATTCAGATTTTACTCATGTCCATCACCTACACTCTATGACTCGCGACGGTGGAACAAGATTCCTTATGGGGAAAGCTGAAGATCTATACGTTGTAGATCTAAACGAAGATGGAAATACATCTAGATGGAATTTTGATCGTCACGATCTATATTTCAATGGACCGTGTGTTAATGGTTCATACTGTATCTGGAAGTACGATAAGGAGCATGTTAGAATTTTCAATCCTAGTACAAGAAAAATGGTTGAACTTCCTTATCAGAGAAAAAATTCTCACTCGATTAAATCTTTATATTACTATTCACTAGGTTATGAACCCGTAGAAAAGAATTACAAAGTTTTGATGCAAGTTCAAAATTCAAGTGGGCATGCACAAAATTTTGTTTTCACCTTAAGCATAGACATATCATGGAGAAAAATTAAAGATATCATTAATTTTTTTTCATGTTTTAGTATGAAAACTTGCTCTATTAAAGGATTTATCTATATGATGGACTACTCAAAGAATTCAGAAGTTGCATTTGATTTAAGAGATGAAAAATTCAGAGTTATTGGATTGGGTGATGATATATGTAAAAATATATTTGATTATGATTTGATAGAAGTGAAGGGCAAAATAGCATTGCTGTGTTAGGGAAGTTTCACTGGGCGAAATGATTTATGGATTTTAGAAAACTCTGAAAAGAAGAATGGAAGAGTCAGGGCATTCTTATTCCTTCGCAGTGGAAAGATGTGGAGGATATATTGAAACCAAAATATGGTCCTCCTCAAGGATTCTGCGATTCTCGTGATGGCGAGATTATATTTATTGCAATGAAAAATAATATTTTATTTTGTTACTTTTATGATGTTGAAAAAATTAGTTGGAGATATTTGGAAATTCACGGAGCTCCAATAGAGGATGGAATTAATGGAATGAATATTTACATAGAAAGCCTCTACTTATGCTAAAATAATAAATAAAAATAATTCAACTTATTACTAATTTTGGACTTGTGATCTTATTTTTTTCCCCTTTGATTTGCTTGTTATTTAATTCTACCCAAGTTAAACGACATTGTTTTTTTTTCTTTTCTTTTCCAAATGAATATTATTGCTCTCTATATTATAATATTATTATTAGGGTTTATATATGTCAAAGCATATGTTTTTTTAAAATTTATTTACAAAGTATGTGTTATCAAATAATCAAAAGTTGATAAAAAAATTCTTCTAGAATGGTAATATTTTGTCTTTTTCTTTTGTTCCTAATAATTACGAATTTCAAATTTGAATTGAATAAAATATTTAATATGACATGAAATGTCAACTAGGAGAGAAGAAATCTTTTTTGTAATATTTAATATATTTTGAATATAATAATAATAATAACAGTTAGATGATTTTACAATTCTAGAAAAATATAAAAAAAATGATTAACAAATTCATAAAAATAAATAACCATTCAAGGAATTAACTCAAAGACTCTCCAAATAAAAAAACATTACTCATTTACTATTAGAGATAGGGCATTAATTTGTTATCTTGCAAATTATAATTACTCCTATTACGCTAGAAATATTCTTATATTTTGTATTTAGAAAATCAATTTAATTTAAATAAAAATATATATCTTAAAATATTAATGAAAAGTAATATAATTTAATCCTCAAAACACAAAAGAAAAAAACCGAGGGGCCATACTTAGTAAGCCTTTGATCATATAAATTAAATATTTTTTTTACTTTATCTTTTTCGTAACTGCAAAGAAGTACGGGGTGAATTCTAGATGAAAGCTAGGTGAAATTAAGATAAAATTGCAGACATGACTATAATTTATTAGTCTATTATTTACAACTCAATGAATAAAATCTCTTGGATTGTAATGTAATGTTCGAAATATGAAAGCCAAGACTTAAGAGTCTCCAAATGGAAAAAATAAATTACTCAGGTACTTAGAGTCTGTTAGAATTTTCAATTTCATTACAAGAAAAAAAAATACGACTTCCTTGCTAAAACAAATTTCCCACTCAGACAACTCTGTACGACCCTCTAAATTACTGTTTACTAGGTTATGAACGTTAGGACAAAACGGTATAAAATTTTGATGATAGTTCAGATTTCAAGTGGGCCCACAATAAGTTAAATTTTCACTTTAAGCATAGACAACGAATCATGAAAGGAAATTAAAAGCATCGTTGATTTTTTACATGTCTTAGTAGGAAAGATTTCTCAATACAAAGAGTTATTTAGCTACATGTTGGATTACTCGAAGAAATTATTATTTGCATTTGATTTTAGAGCTGAAATTTTAGAATTATCGGATTGAATAATGATATATTTGACAATATATTTGACTATAATTTGATAGAAGTGAAGAACAATTTAGCATTGTTAGAATTGTTATGAATATTTCTATGATCAAAATGATTTGTGTAGTGAAAAGATATATTTGAAATCAAAGTTTGGACTTAATTTTAATGTAGAAAGCCAGTACTTATGCTTTAAAAAAATTACATTACTTGTCACAAATAGGGATGGCAATGGGGTGGTGTAGGGCGGGGGCGGTGCGGGTTGAGCTTAACCCACAAAATTTTTAATCCGCCCCTACCCGCCTCGCATAACAATTTTTTTCTTTTTCAACCCGCCTCATCCAGCCCCGCATAGACCCACCCCGCATGAACCCGCCCCGCATAATTTTTTAAATATTTTCTTTTTTCTAGTTATGTTTGATACTAAAAATAAAATTTATAAAAAAAAATTATTTTTCATTAAGTTGTATTAATTTAATAGGATAGTAACTTAAAATTTTATTTTTTAGAGGTCAATTGGGAAACATGTAACAAATTGTATTATTTTTTATTGAACCATTTTCATTTATTATCTTGAATATTTTAGTAGCTTTAATGAAATTATCTTTATAAATAATGTTCTATCACTCTAATAACATGTAAAAACTTAAAATTAAGTTTGAACCCACATAAAATCACATATACCCGCAACCCGCCCCGCCCCACATTAATATTTAAAAAACCCACTTCAACTCGCCCTGCATCCGACCCGCCCCACACAACCTTAAACCCGCCCCGCCCCACATAGCCTTAAACCCACCCCGCCCCGCATCCGCCCCTCCCCATTGACATCCCTAGTCACAAATTGAAATTTGGACGTGTGGCCTTTTTAAAAAAAATTGATTTACTTGTTATTTAATTATATAAAGTTAATAACTGTCACTCCCCGAGCCTACACCCTGGGCGGGACTGGCACTCGAAGACCATTGCTGGCCTCAAGCGTGTCTTACTAACTCAGTGGAAGACTCTAAACATTATTACATTGATCAAATGAACTTACTCAACTAGCTTCGTAAAATAACTTACAATGTTTTAAAGGTCAACATTCAACTTGGCCAAAATGGCCACTCAAGTCTTAACATATGAAATGAAATGTAAAGACAACTGGACTACTAACTGTCTGACTATCTATGAAGCCTCTAAAACAACTGAGATGGAAATCAAACTTTCCCATTTTGCTTCATTTAGAAAGCGATTACTCTTCTCTGAAAACTAGCCCGAAGGCTCTTTGAAAATCTCAGTTTCCATTCTTATTTAAAAGTGAAAACATTTTAAATCTCTGTGGGAATACTTAGTCCCCATATACTTTTGAAGAAATGAACTTCAACTTTACTCTGTACTGAACTCAAAACCTAAGTTTTAAAACAAGGTTAAAACGTTTGCAAAAGACTTTTGGAAAACTTTATGAACTTCTCTTAACTCGACTCTTTACTTCTCTTGACTTTGATCTTAACTGCTCTTGACTTGACTCTTAACTGGTCCTTGAATTGAATTATGGATTCAAGGATTGTGATTTGTGATTGAAAAGATCTCATGATGTTTAGGAATGAATTTAGATAGCTAAACATGAGAAAAAGACCAAAAATCAATATCTGAGGGTGGGTCCGCGACACAGAGACATATTTAATTTTTAGTTTTGAAAATGAATTTTGAGGAAGAAGACTCTGTGACGCGAAACAAAAATTCCCAAAACATGGAATCTGCTTCGCGATGTGCCACTGATGTTGGATTTCGTCCGACAAAATCTCTTCTTCGTTATTCGGCTCTAAACTCCGTGGGTTCTTTTACCCAACACTTAGAATTGATTAAATGTTCAAAGTAAATCAGATTCTACTCAAAATCGAACCAAAAATCACATATTAGGATCAAACAACTCCTCAACGAATTCAACGAAACAAGAATCTAATGAAACTTCAACAAATCCAATCAAGAACTCAATTTCTAATCTTTCAATAACTTAAATTCACTGAAATAAATCATGATTGGCGCGTGGGTGAATTAAACCAATGCTATGTGATCTCACATACCTTGTAGGGATCACCCCCGACGAAATCCACAAGCTAATCTCGACGAATCTTGAACGTTCTTCTCCTTTCTCCTCTTTTCTGCTCTTCTTTTCTCTTCTCTCAAAACCCTAACTCTTTTTCCAAAAGCGTAAACTGACTAAGTTCAGTTTCGACCCCTAAGTAATTACCAAAAACGAATTAAAATAAAAGGGTAAGGAAAAGACCAAACTACCCTTCAAAAATCCGGATTTGGACTTTCCTTAATCCAACAACCCAACTTCCAAAGGGCATAACTTATTCATACAAACTCGGAATCGCGCAAAATCGGCGGCATTGGAAAGACCATTCCAAGAGCTTTCCAACCATATCTGGAAGTACACCTAACTTATCCTGAGCTAGCAGTTATGGCCATTTGAAGTTGACCAAAAACTCACTTTTCCTAACCTAAACAAATTTCTAGATTTTCAATTCTTTCCAAAAATGACTATTTCCAATTCTTAGCTTCTTCCTAGCTATTTCAAATTGCGAGATGTTACAATAACATTGTTTTTATCTCTCTTTTTTCGAATCACTTCAAATGAATCAAATATTACTTTTCTTTCTTTTATATTAGGCCTTATGCATGTCAATGTATATGTTCTCAAATAATTGTTTTTAAAAAAATCATAAAAGAATTTTTCTCAAAAGGTAATATTTTATATTCTTTATCTTTTCAAATTTGAATTGAATATTCTTTTTAATGTGACATGGCATGTCAACTAAAAGAGAACCATTTTTTTTGTTTAGTATATTTTGAGGAAAAAAACTAATTGAGTGATTTTATAATTTTCAAAAATCAAATATGATTTTAATTAATAGACAGTTTTCAAAATATAAGACTATTTAGGAAATTAACTCAATCATAACATTACTTGTCTCAAATTTTTTATATTTATGAGCGGGCAAATCTTTGTAGAGAGGCAAGAAAGTCTACACAAATAGAAAAAATATTATTCATTGGCTCTTATAGATAAATAATTAATTTGTATAGTTTTTAATATATAAATTTAATTATATTTTTTGATTTCAATTAGTTTATCTTAACATCATTTTTAGTCTTGTTTCACAAAGAATGTGTCACGACCTAGACCGTCGTGATTAGCACCCACACTAACCTTCCGGTGGGAGAACCTTTACTACAACCCAAACTAACAAATTTTATGAAAACTAAGGCATTTAATGTTACGGAAGCAGGTTTAAATGACAATAAAAATGGAGTCCCCATAAACTCCAAAGTTTTAACAAACAACTAGCCAAACTAATGTGGAAGAACAACCCCTAGAACTGAAAAGTCATTGTACCAAAACTCTACTAATGACAAGTCTAAGAACATGGGGTACAACCCCGAAACTAAACAACACCTTTACAATAGTCTGAGTCTAAAAAGAGTAGACTTAAACAAGAAAGATCCATGGCAGCCTGAAAGAACTGGCTCTCCTTTGAATCCGGTAACGCTCAATAGTCACCTAACTGAGGTCTATTAATAGCCGCTTGAAGATGCCCTGTACTCAACAAAGAACAAGCAAGTGCAGTATCAGTACACAACCACCGTGTACTGGTAGGATCACGCGGCTATCCCAACAGATGAAATATATATAAGTCATTACAACAATAATAACATGCATATACCGAACATATACAATATTAGTCATCACTTACGAACAACTCACAATTTCACAATTATCAAGATATACGGTTATGTCAAGTCAATGGTCCTCTCATGGAATCCAATTCAATTGTCCTCTCATGGAACCCTTAGCATACCGGAACGTGGTACATGATCCAATGTTTATTCCAGAACGTGGCAACTGATCCCATTGTTATGCCGGAACGTGGCAATTGATCCCAGTTAGTGTGTCGAAACGTAACACCTGATCCATTCAGCAAGCCACAATCATAATCACAATATACATTCTCACAATCATACAATCAATTCATGATTTCATGGCATACAATTATTCAATCAACATTATTTACCAGTAGTGTGATCAATAACGCAATATTCGCATACATACATGCATCATAATGTAGTAATTACAAACATATATCACACCAACATGAAATCACAACCATCACGTACCTCGAATCCAAGCTTGAATCCCCTAAGGCACTTGAATATTCTCTTTCCGAATTTTCTCCGCTTGTTCTAGGTCTACAAACAACAATTTATATGCAAGGATCAACAATCAAAGGTCTAATTATCCAGATTATAACAAACCCAATAACCCTAGACCAAATCCTTGATCCCCATACCCAGATTAGGGCTTTTTCGACCATAATTCCCAGATCAAACCGTCCCCCATCGATAATTACCCATGAATTTACATTCTACGTATCAAAAAATGGATTAGGGGAGTAAAATCCTTACCTTTAGTGCTAGAAGAGGTGGAAAACCCTCAAGAAATAGCCCTAGATAGTTTCTTAGCTCTCAGGAATGAACTTTTGCTGAAAATAACATTTCTGGGGGGTTTTACCCTATTAAGTCGCATCTGTCCCACTACGGCGGGACCCATCTCGCTATAGCGGCATCAATCCCGCTACAGCGGTATGCACGGAGACAGAATACTGGAATTTGAATTCCAAGCCCCCATTTAACAATACACCTTCAACCCTTGACATTCAAAGACCACCCGTTCACACTAAGATCATTTTCGGGAGTTCTACTCGCCCAAATTCGATTCCATAAAGTCGTACGGGTTCCTTAACGTCTTAGCTATCCACTCATGTAATCAAAATCATAATTAAATCACCCAAATGTTACCAGATTTCCCTAGTCTTTACTGACTCCGATTTCATCCAAATTTGGACTAGGTTGGGAAATTCCAAGTTACTAGGAAAAGTTTTCTGACCCCACCTTTTTCTCCATTGGCTTTTCCCTAACAAAGGAATAGATACCCATTTACCCATCACTCGTCCCCGAGTGATCAACTAGGGATGACTGGCTAAGTAAGGGTAGAGTAGTACTTGAATTATCGAACAACAGGGGATACTTGTCTCGCATGTCCTTATCTTTCGGACACCGAGATCAAGAATTTCAAGCGGTTCTTCTTCATACATAAGGTCTTGTCTAACACAATTGAGTCTCACTTTATGATATAATCTTTGTCCCCAAACCAACCAATTGAATACCTACACATCCTTCCATACAATGCCTCAATGAAGTAATCACAATACTCGAGTGATAATTATTGTTGTATGTGCGCTTAACTAACAACAAAGCTATTCCTTATAACCACCAAAGTTGATCATACACATGTCTGCAACATGTTATCAAGGACCTTGACACAAACATCAGGATGAATCCTTTCTCACATAACCATGATAAAATCCTAGATCAAAACTCGACACAATTAGAGGTGAACCTGAACCAACCAACACACAATCATAATACCCAAACAATCATAGTTCTTATCAACATCTCCATCTCACAACCCAATTTCCCATGAGATTAAGTTATACAAATTTTGGTCTTTAGAAATCAAATACTCATCGAGGGATACGTCCAAGCATACAAACCCTCCAACAACACTATCAAAATGCTAGATTTAGAAATTGTAAATTACCTCTTAAGAACAGTAGAATTGGACCCAATGATTCCCACATTCAACCACACAAAATTGATACGTGACCTCGACGACACGATGAATATTAAGATTGTCTGACAACCACAAATTCGCATGGTAGCTCTTTTAGAAATTCTCATAAGTAAGGTGGTACATGTAGAACCACTAAATAATTTACCAACTCCAAGACAACACCAAATATGTCATTTGGAATAACCAAATCTTCCCAATCTTCCCACTCCATCAAGGGAACATCGCAGGGTTGGCACCCATGATCCACCACTAGGGATCCACCCACAAAAGTGAAAACACACGTAATTATAGCTAGTGAAACATACTCACTACCGTGTACAAAACGAAATAGATGGTCACGTAAGCATTTCATAGAATAACACTAAAGGTTTTCCTATGAAGAGTCAATACCAGTCATTCCCATTCAGTTGACTCCATATACTCCTCACATCATTCCACTGAAGTCCACACTCTCACTACTAACAACCATAATGAACACTCCGACCATTTACCTTACTCTAAACCAACACTTTTTAAATGAAAACCTTCCTTAGATACTTTAACAATCAAAAGTAATAAATTTTACGACTCAAGCCAAGTGTAAATCCTTTCAAAGGTTCAATACCTGATACAATTGATCATTTCTCACCGTACAATTTCATACCTTGACTGAATACATCACTACGAATGTAGACTTACAATGAAAAATCTGGATTGTAAATTCAACCGTATAACAGAATCCCCTTATCTCTCAACATTAACTTATACCTTGAAATGTTTTATGAATTCATGGATCTTCGCTTATCATTGATCGCCTCTCCATCGATGTTACAATACCTTTTGCTAAAAATTTGATCGTACTCATTACTAAACTCAAAACAGAGACAAAGCACTTATCATCACACTCGAGCTAATGTCTATCCACTCCTTCCTCAAGTCCTTTCCAATAGTTTTTAACCAATCTGAAGGACTTGTGACACTATTACCATAGCCATCACAAAACAAATGAAATCACGCGTCTTTGAACCCAATTTTCTACCCCTCTGAAGATATCTCTTCAACATTTGCAATCAAATAGAACATTCTTGCTCTAGCTTCTCTCTAAAGGTTGTACTACATTCCATTATATTTTCCTTCATTATAACTCTAGCTCTTTTAAATTCTATTCGAGTGGTGTCCCACCATCTCTTAAAACCTTCGATGCAACCATGTTACTCACCAAATATTACAAAACCACAACCTTAGATACTCGCAAGTCATAATTACTACCCAAGTTCACTTAACCACAATTTTATTATATAGTTGCATCCCATCACAAACTCTTATTACCATTATGCTTAGTCAACCCTGACTATCATTACAAAGTCAACCTTTTCATCAACACGACACCGCAAACGCAGGCACACTCATCAATTTCAAAGGACTAACCCCATTTATATACGCACTTTGTTACTAACATCTTCAATTGCTTCCACCCAAGTATATTCAATGGGACTTTCTTTATCCATAAGTTTGTCATTCCGGTATTAATCCACTCCCTTATGGCTTAAGATAAAATCACCAGTCCTCATACTACCCTCCCTCTTCTTAATAGACAAGAAAAGAGTACCCCACGGGGAAGCACTAGGACGGATGAAACCTTATAAAGAAGCTTTTGGATTTGAGCATTAAGCTCTCTTAGTTCTGTTGGAGCCATACGATACGGAGGGATGGAAATGGGGCGAGTGCCAGTTTCCAAGTCAATGCAGAAATCTATATCTCTATCCGGAGGCATACTAGGCAAATCCGTAGGAAACACTTTCTTAAACTCAGACACCACCGGGACAGACTCAATAGAGGGAGACTCAACCTCAATATCCCAAACATGAGCCAAATAAGCCAAACAACCATGCCCTACCATTTTCCTAGCCCGAATGGAGGATATGATCTTATCTAGCTTAGGCTTGTACACCCTTTCCCACTCTAATCTTTCGCTACCGGGGATCTCTAGAGTTACCGACTTAGTATTACAATTAAGCTCGGTATAATAGGGAGGACAACCAAGTCATGCCTAAGATTATATCAAGTCAGTCATATCCATCATAACCAAATCAACCCAAACCTAAAAATCTGTAACCACAACAGGACAACACGATACACATGGGTGACTATGACTGACTCTTCAACTGGGGTAGAAACATGGATGGGAGCATCAAGTATATCACAATTCATATCAATCCCAAGGCAAATTGAATGGACACATAATAATGAGTAGAACCCAGATCAAACAACACATTAGTCATCTGGTCACGAAGAAGCATAGTACATGTGACCACTACATTAGACACATAAGCCTCGGTCTTTCCTGAAAAGCGTAAAATTGAGCCCTATCATCTTGACGGGCAACCTTCTCGCTTGGCTGCACTACTCCTCTGCCTGCATTACCATTTCCTAGGCCTCCACGACCTCACTGATTTCCTCCTCATATGCCCAGGTTCTCCATAATTTTAACACACTTTATAACTTATATTCGATTGCTGAATAGTGAATTAGATCGCGGGGGTTAGTTCGGGTACGATTCGGGGTCCATAATTATGACTAGGGGAAAATAGGGGAGACAGGGCTGGGATTCTATCTCGCCCTGTCCCGCTCTGGTGGGAGAAATCCCACATTGGCGGTCTCGCCGTGGAGGGGAAAATCCCTCCCAGTGTCCCTGACGGAAATAAAACCCTACCAACAATTTTTGGGGTTCCTCTCTTTTCTATATTTCCCTTAGATTCCCCGGTTATAACTAGGCATGTAAGAAAATTCCTTTAGCTAGAACAATCATTGTCTACCCCCTAGTCAACCCAACAAAGTACACACTTTATAATCCTTTTACATTGTTTCAACAATCATTGTAACCACAATAGGACAACACGATACACATGAGTGACTATGACTGACATTTCAACTGGGGTAGAAACATGGATGGGAGCATAAAGTATATCATAATTCATATCAATCCCAAGGCAAACTGAATGGACACATAAGAATGAGTAGAACCCAGATCAAACAACACGTTAGTCATCTGGTCACGAAGAAGCATAGTACATGTGACCACTGCATCAGACACATCAACCTCGATCTTTCTCGGAAGGCATAAAACTGAGCCCTGTCATCTTGACGGGCAACCTTCTCGCTTGGCTGCACTACTCCTCTACCTGCATTACTATTTCCCCGGCCTCCACGGCCTCGCTGATTTCCTCGTCATATGCCCAGGTTCTCCACAATTTTAACACACTTTATAACTTATATTCGATTGTTGAACACTAAATTAGATCGCGGGGGTTAGCTCAGGTATGATTTGGGGTCCATAATTATGACTAGGGGAAAACAGGGGAGATAGGGCGAGACTAGGCATGTAAGAAAATCCCTTTAGCTAGGATAATCATTGTCTACTGCACAGTCAACCCTACAGAGTACGCACTTTAGAATACTTTTACATCGTTTCAACACTACCACACATATATTCCTAGGATACACCTAGACTCTCACACGGTTATCAGTTGGTCGCAACGCACATCCAGATTTCTCACCTACGAACCATATCGTAATTTATCTAGACCTTTGCACCTAATCTCGTGATGACTTTATTTTCACAACAAGTTTCACGACACTCAAGCACTTACAACCTGCAGACAAGTCCAAATTCTTTAATTAGTTTATTCCACAGACGACCATTACTGATCATCTATGCCTTATACGGCCCCTAAGGCTAGCTACCAATTGGAACCTTCTCAGTTCCAATTAACTTGCTTGTGTCCCTTCAGTCAGGACTACGACATCTAGTTCATTTTGTTGAGATAACAATTAGAATCGGGAGATACCAATTGAACTCAACTCATACCACAAGTGACAATAGTAGCTAACGAGCCCCACAAAACTGCTAATTTAAATCATAGAACTTGGTTGAACCCAATTCTTAATCGCCTCCATCTTTAACTGATGGTAACCAGACCTTAAATCAATCTTAGAGGAAACCGATGCACCTTGCAATTGGTAAAGAAGGTCATCTATCCGAGGCAATGGATACGTGTTCTGAATGGTGACCCTATTCAACTGTTGGTAGTCTATACACATCCTTTCTTGCTAATGATTCTGTTACAACTTTTGTTGCTCTAGTTCAGACCATAGAGTAAAGGAGGAAAAATACTAATTTGTATCACCAAGATACCAATTGGATTCAAGTCATATCACGAAGAAGTAGAAAGAAGTGAGTTTTTCCTAAAGTCCTATAGCCTCTCGAAGAAAAAGTACGGATGTCATCGTACAGTTTCGTAAGACTCTACTAGACTCATTTTGGTACAATGAGATCAACAAACCTAGGGCTCTGATACCAACTTTGTCACGACCCAGACCGTCGTGATTGACACCCACACTAACCCTCCGGTGGGAGAATCATTACTACAACCCAAACTAACAAATTTATGAAACTAAGACATTTAATGTTGCGAAAGAAGGTTTGAATGACAATAAAAATGGAGTCCCCATAAAATCCAAAGTTTTAACAAACAACTAGACAAACTAATGCGGAAGAACAACCCCTAGAACCTAAAAGTCATTATACCAAAACTCTACTAACGACAAGTCTAAGAACAAGGGGTACAACCCCAAAACTAAACAACACCTTTATAATAGTCTGAGTTCGAAAAGAGTAGACTTACACAAGAAAGATCCATGGCAGCATGAAAGAACTGGCTCACCCTTGAATTCGGTCACGCTCAATAGTCACCTAGCTTAGGTCTATCAATAGCTGCCTAAAGATGGCATGTACGTAACAAAGAACAAGCAAGTGCATTATCAGTACACAACCACTGTGTACTGGTAGGATCACACGGCTATCCCAAAAGGTGAAACATATATAAGTCATAACGATAATAATAAACATGCATAAACCGAACATATACAATATTAGGCATCACTTACGAACAACACACAATTTCACAATTCTCAAGATATACGGTTATGTCAAGTCAATGGTCCTCTCATGGAACCCAATTCAATGGTCCTCTCATGGAACACAAACCCAAACTGTTAGCATACCAGAACGTGGTACTCGATCCAATGTTTATGCCGGAACATGGCAACCGATCCCATTGTTATGCTAGAATGTGGCAATCGATCCCAGTTAGTGTGTCGAAACGTAACATCCGATCCATTCAACAAGTCACAACCATAATCACAATGTACATTCTCACAATCATACAATCAATTCATGATTTCATGGCATACAATTATTCAATCAATATTATTTACGAGTAGTATGATCAATAACGCAATATTCGCATAGATACATGCATCATAATGTAGTAATTGCAAATATATATCACACCAACATGAAATCACAACCATCACCTATCTCGAATCCAAGCTTGAATCCCCTAAGGCACTTGAATATTTCCTTTGCGGATTCTCTCCGGTTGTTCTAGGTCTACAAACAATAATTAATTTGCAAGGATCAACAATCAAAGGTCTAATTATCTGGATTATAACAAAGCCAATAACCCTAAACTAAACCCTTGATCCCCATACCCAGATTTACACTTTTTCCACCATAATTCCCAGATCAAACCCTCCCCCATCGATAATTACCCATGAATTTATATTCTACGGATCGAAAAATGGATTAGGGGAGTAAAGTTCTTACCTTTAGTGGTAGAAGAGGTGGAAAACCTTTAAGAAATAGCCCTGGGTCATTTCTTAGCTCTCAGGAATGAACTATTGCAAAAATAACATTTTTGGGAGGTTTTATCCTATTTAAGTCGCGTATGTCCTGCTACGGCGGGACCCATCCCGCTACAGTGGCCCACTACAATGGCATCAATCCCGTTACGGTGGCATGCACGGAGACAGAATGCTGGAATTTGAATTCCAAGCCCCTATTTCACAAGACACCTTCAACCCTTGACATTGAAAGACCACTCGTTCACGCTAAGATCATTTTCGGTAGGTTTACTCGTCCGAATTTGATTTCGTAAAGTCGTACGGGTTTCTTAACGTCTTATCTATCCACTCATATAATCAAAATCATAATTCAATCACCCAATTGTTACCAGATTTCCCTAGACCATACTTACTCCGATTTCATCCAAATCTGGACTAGGTTGAGAAATTCCAAGTTACTACGAAAAGTTTTTTGACCCCAAGTATTTCTCCATTAGCTTTTCCCTAACGACGGAATCAGGTCGTTACATAATGTTTTTTTCTTTTTCGGCAATTGATCTTTAATTTGACTTTTTCATATGGTATATTAATTAAAATTGTATTTTAGTAAATTTTACATATCTTTAATTTATGTCTATATACATGATTTACATTTTTTTTACTTTATTAAAATTCCTATTAAGTCAAAGTTAAAAAAGGAAAAAAGTAATTTTGGATCCGATCAACTTAATATAAATTTAATCCAATGCAAATGTTTTAATGCAAGTAGATAATAAGATCAAATAAAACATTTAATGAGGAAAATTTAGCCTACTTATAAAAGCTTGCAAAGACTTTAGTTTGACTCACTCAATCTTCAGCCTCCACTTAAGATACAAATATGACACCAATGAGAAGAATTCCTACTCTTTCTCAAGAACCGATTGTTGAAATATTCCTATGGCTTTTGTTATGTCATTGATGCGTTTTAGGTGCGCGTCCAAATTTTTTGATCCTCTTGTGTTGGATTCAGATTTTACTCATGTCCATCACATACGCTCTATGACTCGCGATGGTGGAACAAGATTCCTGTAACATCCCGCCTTAGAAAGACCTAGAATTAGAAAGAACTATTTTTCGAAAGAGTAAATTTGGAAATTTTTGCAAGTTATGCTAAGTACAAGTTTTGGGTCAACTTTAAATGATCATAACTTTTAGTACACGATGAGTTAGATGGGCCACAAAATATCAAATGAAAGGTCTTGGAATTCTCTTTTCAACGCCACTGAGTTTGCTAAATTTCAAGCTCATATGAGGGAGATATTCCCGTTTGAAGTCGCTGTCCAAATAAAGAAAGTTACCCAGATTTAAGAGGGGTATTTTGGTCTTTTCCTTACCCAATCAAGTTATTTCATTTTTAGTATTTAATTAGGGATCTAAACTAATTTGTTTCAATTTACGCAACCTAAATTAACACTTAGGGTTTTGAGAATAGTTCAAGAAGAGGAGAAAAGGAGAAAACTCAAGGCGTTCTTGGAGATTTCTTGCGGAATCGAAGGTCGTTTTGCCAAGGGTTGATCTATAAAGAGGTATGTGAGTTCACATAGCATTGGGTTCGTTCACCCACGCACCAATCATGTTAATTTCAACAGAAAATTCGTTCTAAAAAGTTGAAGGATATGATGTTCTTAAGTTTTAGCCATAATTGGAAGTTTTTAGGTTCTTGAGGTATGTGTTTTTGCAAACGTGTTGAGTTCCTTGATAGATTTTACTGTGGGTTCATTGAAGTCGTTCTAGGTTTGTGAATTCACGTATATTTGGTCGATGAACTATTTTGGGTGTGAGTTGAATCGAGTTGGGAGGAAAGGAAAAAATTGGGTAAATAATTGCGCCAGGTCCGCGTCGCGAAGGCGCTTAGAACTTCAGTCCCCAGGTAATTATCCCCTCTCCACGTCGCGGAGAGGATACAAAGTCCTCTGCCTCAAAAATAATTATGCGACCAAAAGAAGAATTCCCTAGCCGCGTCGCGAAGAGGATACAGAGTCCTCTGCCTAAAAAATATTTATACGACCAAAAATTTAATTCCACAGCCGCGTCGCGCCAGTATTCTTTAACATGTATCTTCGCTCGTTCTTATGAACAACTATCTTAACCTTCCTATATCATCGAGAGATCCTACATTCCAAATCATAATCTTGAAATGATTTCTTCAAGTCATTTCAAAAGTCTTTTACAATCGTTTTAAACTTGTTTTAAAGACTTAAGCATTGAGATTGAGAAAGAGTAGAGATAAGTTTATTTATTTAAAATATTATATGGGAACTAAATATTCCCAAAGAGTAAATGTTTTCAAATTTAAGATGAGAGGAAACACTGATTTTCCAAAAAGAGTTTTCATGAGCAGTTTTAGTACCATCTCTTTTAAGAGAAAGATCTTTTGAGTGATAATCTCAAACCACAGAAAAAGTTATGTTTTTAAACATATGAGCGAGTTACATTTTGGGAGTAGAATTGAGCACCAATATGGGGACCAGTTCAGTTAACTCAAGTCTCCATAAACCATGTAACCAACGTGGGTATAAAGGGTCATACTTGTTAGATGATTCATTAATGCTTATTAGCATAGATTATTGGATCCACTTAGTAGTAGGTTATATATCCCGACAAAGTATAAGACAGTTTTGGCAGCGTGGGCGAGACGTTGTATCATCACATAGCTCAGAGTGATTGTTGTGGATCTTGTCTAACTCAGGTGGCAAAGATAATTTATATGCAACTGGTTCGACTCTTTCAAGTATTTCATAAGGTCCAATAAATCGGGGACTAAGTTTTCCCTTTTTACCAAATCTCATAATCTTTTCCATGGAGACACCTTTAAGAATACTTTATCTCCAACTTTATACTCAATGTCACACCTTCTAAGATCAGCATACGACTTTTGTCTATCCGAAGAAATCTTTAGACGATCCTTGATCATTTTTACCGTTTCTTCCATTTTTTTCACAATTTCAGGACCAATAAGCTTTCTTTCACCAACTTCACTCCAACAAGGAGAGGTCTGACATTTTCTTCTGTATAAGGCTTCATAGGGAGGCATTCCTATACTCGATTGGTAGCAATTATTATAAGCAAATTCTATCAAAGCCAATTGTTTGTCCCAACTACCCTCAAACTTCATAATGCAAGCTCGAATCATATTCTCCAAAATTTGTATCACTCTTTTCGACGGACCATCTGTTTGAGGATGGAACAAAGGGCTAAATTTCAACTTAGTACCCATGGCTTCCTGTAAGCTACCCCAAAATCTAGATGTAAACCTTCGGTCTCGGTCAGATACAATAGACATAGGGATCCGGTGTAGTCTTACAATCTCATTAATGTACAATTCAGCTAAACGCTCAAGTGAGTAATCCATCTTGATTGCTAAAAAGTGAGAACTCTTTGTTGGCCTATCCAATATCACCTATATTGCATCATGATTTCTTGGAGTGCGAGGAAATCCAGAAACAAAGTCCATAGTTATTCTCCCCCATTTCCATTCTGGCATCAGCAAAGGTTGTAGCCAACCAACTGGGACCTGGTGTTTAGCCTTTAGTTGCTGACAAACCAAACATTTTTAAATGACTCCCGCAATATCTCTCTTACCATTCCACCAATAATGTTCATTGATGGTTTGGTACATCTTTGTACCTCCAGGATACATTGCATATGACGATGTATGTGCTCTTTCATGATTTCTCTTCTCAATATTTCATCATTAAGGACACATATAACCTATTTTGATAAAACAAGGTACGATCCTCCGTTAATACAAAATCAAGCTTTTCCCCATTTTGAACTTCTCTAGTCAATTTTATGAGTCTCTCATCTAACCTTGGCACTTGCTTCACCTGTTCAAGTAATATTGGTTTGACTTGCAAATTAGCAATAATTGAACCATTTGAATCAAGTGCAAAATAAACATTCATGGCTCTTAACTCAATAAGTAAGGGCAACAAACTCAAAGCTAAGCTTGCGAAGGATTTTTGACTTAAGGCATCTGCAACCACATTGGCTTTACCTGGATGATAGTTAATCGTGCAGTCATAATCCTTGATGAGTTCAAGCCATCTACGTTGTCTTAGGTTCAGCGCCTTCTGTGTACCCAAGTACTTTAAGATCTTGTGATCAGTCAAAATATGACATTTTTTTCCACACAAATAATGCCGCCATATTTTTAAAGCAAACACTATAGCAGCAAGTTCAAGATCATGAGTATGATAATTCAATTCATGTTGTTTAAATATCCGAGAGGCATAAGAATTAACTTTCCCTTCTTGCATCAAAACACATCCCAGACCTCGATGAGAAGCATCACTATATATTACATACTCTTTCCCCTGAATTGGTAGAGTAAGTATAGGAGCTTGTGTCAACAAGGATTTGAGAGTTTCAAAGCTCTCTTGGCATTTGTCATCCCAAGTAAACCTTACTTCCTTTTTTCAAGAGTTTAGTCAACGAGGAGGCGATAACGGAGAAGCCTTTCACAAATATTCTATAGTACCCTGCTAAGCCCAAGAAACTTCTCACCCCACTCAGAATTTGGGAGGTCTCCGTTCAACAACTGCTTGAATTTAACTAGGATCAACCTTTACACCTTCGATTGATACAACATGTCCCAGAAAAGCCACTTCATTAAGCCAAAATTCACACTTGGAAAGTTTAGCGTAAGGTTCTTTCTCCTTCAAAATTTGCAAAATAATCCGAAGGTGTTTATCATGGTCTATTAGAAGAAGCGGCCATAACTTATTTCTTTAAAAAGGGAAGATCACATTGCATTAGAGACATGTAAATTATGCATGTGCACTCTACATGCAATAAAAATATTATAAACCATGTAAGTGAACAAATAATATAACAAGAACCTTCTCAAAAGAGAAACGAGTATACAAGAAATTCACAACAAAATTCCTAGAACCACAAACCTAGGCCCTGATACCAATAAGTGTAGCAACCCTATCAGAAGGATGCTACTACTTAACAAGAAAGCAAATATGATACTTACACATTTAAAAGGGATTAATTTAAGATATATAAATTATAATTCAATAGAGAAATTTAGCACAAAATAACAAGTGAAGGGTATAAAGGCTTGTCATTTAGAAATTTAGTTGATCTCAAATTTAAACAAGACAAGAGTCCCAATTTATGGCGGAAGAATCTTTCAAAATAATTTAAACAAATACGCTAAGAGATTTACATGTATTATCTATACTACTATCAGACACGTTATAAATCATTACCAACTTCGAGGTACCAAAGTTTAATTGGTTCATGCTTCATACAAACCTTTAAAATAAACTGTAAAGTTAATACATTACAAGACTTGGGTTTACACACCCCAAAACAGTAAAACATGTAGTCATACTTATTTTACAACACATGGTGACATGATTAAATCAGCCTTCAAAATTTCATGTTAATGTACAACACATAGATCATGTACAAGTCCCAAGATTTATGCAAAATATAGATGCCTATATGCAAATGTGATCTTCCATAGAGCTCTAGAAAACTCTGGCTCTAATGGCTAGCTTCAAGTATCCCCTCGAACGTTCCCTACGATAGAAACAACGATCGCTAAGCATAAAGCTTAGTGATGTAAAAACTATATGCGTGGAGCCACTAGATTCACTAAGTTACCTTTCAAAAGTCATCGGCAACACAATTGAAACATAATAAATAAATCAAGTAAACAATATATCAAGGGTATCAAGTTGTATATTTAAAGATCCAGGTGTCAAGAATGCTCATAGCACCATTTCCCTAGAGATCCAATACCAAGGCTCTCCCAATATACACATCATACCGTCACACCCAGCATAATCAACTATCAAGAAGGACTGAAGCCCTGTATCAAGAAGGGTCAAAGCCCAATAATCAAGAGAATCGAGAACCATATTAAAAATGGTTTCCTATTTCATACTTAAAATGGACAACTTCCATACTTAAGACGAACCACAAATCCAAAGTCAAGATGGCAAATGATCCGAATCAATAGGCATGCCAATAGTGACAAAACAAATCCACAAGAAGGACAAAGTACCAACAAGAATGCCAGGTGATCAAGCAATCTGTACAAGTGGGCGAGTTACACAAATGTCTTGAAAGTCTCAGAGAATACCAATACGACTATACAACGTGACAAGAAGTAACAAAGGTATCTAGATAACCCTTCAAATATACAAGCAGATAACAAGAGTATAAGTACAAGTTTATACACAAACCTTGGGCTTTAGCATAGAAACAGTCCAACAAAACTTCAAGAGTTCAAACCGTAGACCAACCAACGTATCAAGGTCCTCAACTTGTACACAAGTATATATAACCATAAAAATACAATTAAATAGCTTCTATTAGCTCAACAATGTTGACATAAAACAGGATCATCATCACAAGTAAGCCTAGCATGTACAAATACAACTATGCTCCCAAAACAGTGAATCTGTCCAGCCTGGTACCTCAAGTCGCAACATAGTTTTGAAGAGGAAAATGGAAAAACTGGACTTTGTATCCTTCATGAAAGATGTAGTTATATCGCTTAAAGTTGTGAATAATCAAGAATCTTCACAAAATACGTTTTTTACAAAAATATATAATCAAAACACTAACAGTTGAACATACAGGAATTCTAAATCAGAAATTTGGACAGAACTTGTCCTATGTTGCGTCCCATATTTCGAATCGATAATTTTTTTTTTTGGTTAGGTAAACACAAGAGTTGTAGGTATATGTATTATCTTTCCAAATCATATTTATTCACCGAAAAAGGAATTTTAGAGAACGAGATATTCTAAAAGTACTAAACACTACTCAGGTCAAAAACAGATTTTGATTACTCACCAAAAAGTAGGATGTGTCTCGACTTCCAACTAAAATAACCAAGGTTTTCTTGTGATTTTGTGAGTAATATGGCTAGAGAAAGTTCTACAGGTTTCTTAGAGTTAAGGAACACGAATTTTGATAGAGGAGGTGTGAAAATATATGTTATAAAAGTGATATTTATCACTTAATAGATATAGCTGAGAGAAAAGTTGGCTGCCCAAAAGTAAAAAGGTTTTCTGCCCAAAATGTATACATATATACCTATATGTATATACCTCAACTCCCTTTCAATTTATAGGTAATTCTAATTTGTATATTACGTAAATACCCCAATACAATCCCTTTAATTACTGTCACAATTTATGTTACACAAATTTGCAAATATTACAAAATTTTGAGTTCCTAAAATGAGAATAAAACATACTGAAGTAATTAAGGAATGGTGTATCAAAATGCGAATATCGGTTTTAATATTTAGGGATGTTACAAGTCATCCTAGAATAGGTCTCCAAACTCTCAAAGATAGAGAGTTGTATGCTAAATTATCTAAGTGTGAATTTTGGCTTGAGTATGTAGAATTCTTAGGCCATATTATTTCTGATGATGGAATCCGAGTTGACACTCAAAAGATAGAGGCAGTGCAGAACTGTCCTAGACCCACCTCTCCAACGGATATTAGGAGTTTCTTGGGATTGGTTGGCTATTGTAGGAGGTTCGTCGAGGGGTTTTCTTCTATTTCATCTCCTTTGACAAAGTTGACTCAGAAAACAGTAAAGTTTAAATGGTCTGAAGCTTGTGAGAAAAGCTTTAGGGAATTGAAAAAGCGGTTGACTACTGCCCCAGTATTGACCCTACTAGAAGGTACGCAAGGTTTTGTAGTATATTGTGATGCGTCCAGAGTTGGATTGGGTTGTATATTGATGCAGAATGGAAAAGTTATAGCTTATGCCTCCAAACAGCTTAAGATTCACGAGAAGAATTACCCAACCCATGATCTAGAGTTGGTCGTCGTAGTATTTGTTGTGAAAATATGACGTCACTATCTATATGGTGTTCATGTGGATGTGTTTACCAATCACAAGAGTCTTCAGTATGTGTTTAGTTAGAAAGAGCTTAATCTCATACATAGGAGGTGGTTGGAGTTACACAAGGATTATGACATAAGTATTCTCTATCACCCAGGTAAGGCTAATGTTGTTGCTAATGCCTTGAGCAGGTTGTCTATGGGTAGTACTTCCCATGTTGAGGAGTACAAGAAAGAGTTAGTAAAAGATCACGTGCATAGACTTGCATGATTAGGAGTTCGATTAATGGATTCCAATGAAGAAGGAGTAGTGGTGATGAATGGGCTGAATCATCATTAGTGTCCGAAGTGAAAGTGAAACAAGACCAAGATCCTATTTTTCTTGAATTGAAGGAAAATGTTCATAAGAAAAAGTGATGGCTTTTGAACAAGGGGGAGATGGTGTATTGAGGTATCAAGGTAGATTGTGTGTGCAAATGGTTGATGAACTTCAAGAGAGGATCATGGGAAAGCTCATAGCTCCAGATATTCTATCCATCCGGGTTCCACAAAGATGTATCGTGAGTTGAGTGAAGTCTATTGGTTGAATAGTATAAAGAAGGGCATTGCAGAGTTCGTTGCTAAGTGTCCGAATTGCCAACAAGTTAAGGTAGAGCACCAGAGGGCCGGTGGTATGGATCAGAATATAGATCTTCCAGATTGAAAGTGGGAGATGATCAATATGGATTTCATTACAGGGATACCACGGTCTCGCATGCAGCATGAGATTAAATCAAACCATTTCTTACCGATAAAGACTACCCATTCAGCAGAAGATTATACTAAGTTATATATTCAAGAAGCAATCACACTTCATGGAGTAGATAGAGGTACGCAATACACCGCGCAATTTTGGAAGTCATTCCAGAAAGGTTTGGGTTCCAAGGTAAACTTGAGTACTGTTTTTCATCCACACACTGATGGTCAAACAAAGTGCACTATTCAAAAACTAGAAGATATGTTGAGGGCTTGTGTGATTGATTTCAAGGGTAATTGGGATGATCACTTACTTCTCATAGAGTTTGCTGACAACAATAGTTATCATTCTAACATCCAAATGGCGCCTTATGAGGCTCTTTATGGGAGAAGATGTAGATCTCCTATTGGATGGTTTGAGGTTGGTGAAGCTGGGTTGATAGGACCAGACTTTGTTCATTAAGCTATGGAGAAAGTAAAGATTATCCAAGAGAGGTTGAAAACAACACAAAGTCGTCAGAAATCCTATACAAATGTTAGGAGAAGAGACTTAGAGTTTGAAGTACATGATTGGGTTTATTTGAAGATTTCAACCATGAAGGGTGTTATGAGATTTGGTAAGAAGGTGAAGCTTAGTCCCCGGTATATTGGTCCTTACAAGATATCCAAGAGGATTGGCAATGTAGCTTATGAGTTTGAGCTACCGCAAGAGTTAGCAGCGATTCATCCCGTATTTCATGTTACCATGTTGAAGAAGTGTATGAGAGATCCTTCACTTATCAAACCTACTGAAGATTTTGGTATTAAGGATAGCTAATCTTACGAAGAGATTCCTGTTCAGATTCTAAATTGCCAGGTTTGCAAGTTAAGAACCAAGGAGGTAGCGTCAGTAAAGGTTCTCTGGAGGAACAATTTTTTTGAGGAAGCTACTTGGGAAGCAGAGGAGGACATGAAGAAGAGATACCCACATCTCTTTGAGTCCGGAGAACTTCCAAATTAAGGTAGAAATCTTGGCATTTATTTTAGTTTACTTGTGGTGTTATTTATTACATGTTGGCTTTTTGAGCTGAATGTAAGATGTTACACCCTTAGTCTACTTAGAGTGATCTCATTCGAGGACGAATGTTCCCAAGGGGGAGATATTGTAACATCCCGCCTTAGAAAGAACTAGAATTAGAAACAATTAGAATTAGAAAGAACTATTTTTGGAAAGAGTAAATTTCAATAATTGGCAAGTTATGCTAAGTATAAGTTTTGGGTCAACTTCAAACGACCATAACTTTTAGTACATGATGAGTTGGGTGGGCCACAACATATCAAATGAACGGTCTTGGAATCCTCTTTCCAACGCCACCAAGTTTGCTAAATTTTGAGCTCGTATGAGGGAGATATGCCCATTTGAAGTTGGGTTGTACGGATAAGGAAAGTTACCCGGATTTAAGAGGGGTATTTTGGTCTTTTCCTTACCCAATCAAGTTATTTCATTTTTAGTAATTAATTATGGTCAAAACTGATTTGGTTCAGTTTACGCAATCAAAATTAACGCCTAGCATTTTCAGAATAGTTCAAGAAGAGGAGAAAAGGAGAAAAGGAGAAAAGGAGAAAAGGAGAAAAGGAGAAAAGTCAAGGCGTTCTTGGAGATTTCTTGCGGAATCGAAGGTCGTTTCTCCAAGGGTAGATTCCTAAAGAGGTATGTGAGTTCACATAGCATTGGGTTCGTTCACCCAAGCACCAATCATGTTAATTTCAGCGTAAAATTCGTTCTAGAAAGTTGAAGGATTTGTTGTTCTTAAGTTTTAGCCATAATTGGAAGTTTTTGGGTTCTTGAGGTATGTGTTTGTGCAAACGAGTTGAGTTCCTTGATAGATTTTATTATGGGTTCATTGAAGTCGTTCTGGGTTTGTGAATTCTCGTAAATTTGGTCAATGAACTATTTTGAGTGTCAGTTGAATCGAGTTGGGAGGAGAGGAAAAGATCGAGCAAATAATTGCTCCCAGGTCCGCGTCGTGAAAGTGCTTAGAATTTCAGTCCCCCAGTAATTATCTCCTCTCCACATCGCGGAGAGGATACAGAGTCCTCTGCCTAAAAAATAATTATGCTACCAAAAGAATAATTTTGTAGCCGCATCGCGGAGAGGATACAGAGTCCTCTGCCTCAAAAATAATTATGCGACCAAAGATTTAATTCCACAGCCACGTCGCGCCAGTATTCCTGAACCTAGATCTTCGCTCATTCTTATGAACAACTATCTTAACCTTCCTAAATCATCGAGAGGTCCTACATTCCAAATCATAATCTTGAATCCAGAAATTCAAATTCAAGATAGAGTTTAAGAGTCAAGTATTGAGAGTTACATTTCAAAAGTATTTTACAATCATTTTAAACATGTTTTAAAGACTTAAGCATTGAGATTGAGAAAGAGTCGAGCCAAGTTCATTTCTTTAAAATGTTATATGTGAACTAAGTATTCCCAAAGAGTAAATGTTTTCACATTTAAGATGAGAGGAAATACTGATTTCCCAAAAACGGTTTTCATGAGCAGTTTTAGTACCATCTCTTTTAAGAGAAAACTCTTTTGAGTAATAATCTCAAACCAACAGAAAAAGTTATGTTTTTAACTATATCAACTAGTTACATTTTGGGAGTAGTATTGAGCATCGATATGGGGACGAGTTCAGATAACTCAAGTCATCACAAACCATGTAGCCAACGTGGGTAGAAAGGGTCATACATTTTAGATGATTCCTTAATGCTTTTTAGCATATACTAGTGGATCCACTTAGTAGTAGGTTTTATACCCCGGCAAAGTATAGGACAGTTCTGGCGGCGTGGGCGAGACACAGTATTATCACATAACTCATAGTGATGGTTGTCGGTTCGAGAACTTCCCACAAAGTTACTTGTATTTTCATATACAAAACTAAGTTATTGTTGTGTCATTTTATACACTGATTTGTTATCTGCATGCTTTGAGTTTTTCTTTATATTGCACCTTTATTACTGCATTATATTGAGATGAGTTGAGTTGAGATGAGATAAGTGTTTCTTTCAAATTTCAGTTTGAGCTTATGTCTTGTTTAGAGTTCCCTCACATGCTCGTGCATTCCATGTACTGACGCCATTTGTCTTACATCTTTTTATGATGAAGATATAGGTATCCAGGATCAACATCCAGCGCTTCGTTGATCCAATTTCGCTTTAGAGTCATTTGGTGAGCCTCATTGCTTTTCGGAGGATCCCTTTTATCATGTTTTGTCATTTCAGTTGTTAGGATGATTGGGGTCTTGTCCCGACATCCCTCATAGTATTAGAGGCTTAATATATAGTTAGACATTATTAGTTCATTAGTCTTGTTCATTTCAGTTGTTTTGTTGAAAGACTTGAGTTGCCTCATTGGCCAGTTGAATGTTTCCTTTACAACATTCTAAGTTTATTTCATGAGTTAATCTTTGTTGAGTAAAGTCTTCTACTGAGTATTAAGCCACACCAAGGATTAGCTTGGGGTCATCAATGGTTCTCAAGTGTCAGTCCCGCCCAGGGTGTAGGCTCGAGGCGTGACAATTCCTTAAGGGGAAAGCTGAAGATCTATACGTTGTAGATCTAAACGAAGATGGAAATACATTTTGATCGTCATGATCAATATTTCAATGGACCGTGTGTTAATGGTTCATACTGCATCTGGAAGTACGATAAGGAGCCTACTAAAATTTTCAATTCCAGTACAAGAAAAATGGTAGTACTTCCCTATCAGAGAAAAAAATCTCACTCAATTAAATCTTTATATTACTATTCACTAGGTTATGAACCATTAGAAAAGAAGTACAAAGTTTTGATGCAAGTTCATAATTCAAGTGGGCATGCACCGAGTTTTATTTTCACCTTAAGCATAGACAAATAGTGGAGAAAAATTAAAGATATCATTAATTTTTTCCCATGTTATAGTATGAAAATTTTCTATATTAAAGGATTTATCTATATGATGGATTACTCGAAGAATTCAATAGTTGCATTTTATTTAAGAGCTGAAAATTTCAGAGTTATTGAATTGGGTGATGATATATGTAAAAATATATTTGATTATGATTTGATAGAAGTGAAGGGCAAAATAGCATTGTTGGACTGTTGAGGATGTTTCACTGGTCGAAACGATTTATGGATTTTAGAAAATTCTGAAAAAGAAGAATGGAAGAGTCATGGCATTAATCTTATTCCTTCGCAGTGGAAAGATGTGGAGGATATATTGAAACCAAAATATGGTCCTCCTCAAGGATTCTGTGATTTTCGTGATGGCGAGATTATATTTATTGCAGTGAAAAATAATATTTTATTTTGTTACTTTTCTGATGTTGAAAAAAGTAATTGGAGATATTTGGAAATTCACAGAGCTCCAATAGAGGATGGAATTAATGGCATTAATATTTACGTAGAAAGCCTTTACTTATGCTAAAATAATAAATAAAAATATATCAACTTATTACTAAGTTTGGACTTGTGATCTTATTTTTTCCTCTGATTTTCTTGTTATTTAATTCTATCCAAGTTAAAAGACATTGCTTTTTTCCTTTTCTTTTCCAAAAGAATATTACTGCTTTCTATATTATAATATTATTAGGCTTTATGTATGTCAAAGAATATGTTTTTTTTCATTTGTTTACAAAGTATGTGTTATCAAATAATAAAAAGTTAGTAAAAAAATTCCTCTAGATTGGTAATATTTTATCTTTTTCTTTTTTTCTAATAATTAAGAATTTCAAATCTGAATTGAATAAAATATTTAATGTGACATGAAATGTCAACTAGGAGAGAAGAGATCTTTTGTAATATTTAATATATTTTGAAAATAATAATAATAATAATAATAATAACAACAACAACAACAACAGTTGAGTGATTTTACAATTCAAAAAAAAATTAAAAAAAAATTGATTGACAAATTCATAAAAATAATAACCATTCAAGGAATAAACTCAAAAGACTCTCCGAATAAAAAAATATTACACATTTACTCTTAGAGATAGGGAATTAATTGGTTATCTTGCAAACGATAATTACTCCTATTATGCTAGAAATATTCTCATATTTTGTATTTAGAAAATCTATTTAATTTATATAAAAATATATATCTTAAAATATTAATCAAAATTAATATAATTTAATCCTCAAAACACAAAAGAAAAAAAACTTAGGGGCCATACTTAGTAAGCCTTTTGTCACGGACTTAGAGTCTCACTAAAGCTCCGTGCGTCACTTGACAACTTACTCACTAATATTTCAAGATCTTGTAAGCTCAAGTAAGCCTTTGAAATCTAAGATCGCTAAGAGAATCTAAAGAAAGACTTAGAAAGACTTTAGAAGTTTTGAAGAAGGCATTTGTATTGCTTGGAGAATTGCTTACAACTTGGTTGATTGCTTGCTTCAAGCTTGGATGATTTACAAATGAATGCCACATCTATTTATACTGCAACCTAGGGGCTAAAGTGCAAATAATATATACTTTATAAGTCCCTCTAATAATTACACTTTGGTCCCATTCTAGAATTCTCTACATATTCTAGGGAATTCTAAAGCCTTCTTGGAAATTCTCTAGGGAGTTATAGAGTGTTCTACTAACCTCCCCACAACTCTAGATTCTTCTCCCTTATTCTGGTGCCGAATTTGAATAGTGAAGTTGCGGGACATGACACTCTCCCCCACCTATTGATGCGATGACCGCGTCACATTGTTGTTGCATGGTCAACCGAGTCTTGTCTCCTTACATGCACGATCAATAGTCCATTGAATCGATCAAGGCCCTCGTGCAACTCCTTCAGCTGATTTCTTATCCCTTCTAGCTCGGTCTTATGATCTACCTCCTTTCTAGGAGGCAAGCACCTTGGCGGGTTCTTTGACATCACAACATTGTTCTTTTCTGGACCTTCTCTATGCACGGTGGCGAGGACTCTTTAGCACTATTATCTTATTTCGAACTTGCAATGGTGGCTACGAATGTTGACTCCTTCTTCTTAAGGCCTCTCATGAGATGTATGGCCATTAGTCAGACTTGTCCTTCCGTCTTTGGTACCTTAACCAGAGGCACCATACATGATCCTGTTTGCTCTATGACCAAAAGTCATTGGAGGTAAGGATCGATCACCGCGTGACACTGCTGGAATAAGTCTTGCCTAAGAATTATGTCAAAGAGATCTAAATGAGCGACAATGAAGTTGGTTTTACCTTGCCACTCGCCTAGCGTGATGCTTACTCCATGTGCGACTCTAGACACGGGAGTCGGTGGTGCATTGACAGTCCTGAGTTGGGCGTTACTTGGACTGTAACTCAGGCCCAACCATGTAGTTGTCGTCTTGGTCATGATATTGGCCTATGCACTTGTGTCGACCATAGCACGAGCGGGTCTTCCATTGATCGTGATGTCTACATACTATGTGTCGTATTCTCTAGGATTCCTTGACTGCTTTGTGATGGCTAGTCCTATCAATCCCAAATGCATCATCTCTAAGCCTTGTCCTTGATCCTGTGCATCCTTCTCCTTCCGCTACCGTAGGATAGAACCAAGGCTCTTTAGTTCAGGGCACCTTGCATAGTCATGCGGCCCACCGCATATGTAGCAATTTTTTCTCTTTGAAGGATTTATCTTCCTCTCAGCATCGCTTTGACGTCCAAACTTCTTGCCATCGGACTTATAAGTATCATGATTCTTGGGATGTGGTCGCTGCTCCTAGATTTTTCCACGATCTCCCCCACCATGGTCAGGACTACCTCTCTTCTCCTCTCCTCTGGCTCTGTTTGTCTTTTCATGCATGAAGTCTGACAAAGCTTTGGCATGCGTGATGGCTTCATCGATAGTCCTGACCTGTCAGCGTTCCAACTCCATCCTGGCCCAATTTTGTATCCCATCCGTGAAGTGGAACAAAATATCTTCATCCGTGAGATTAGGAATCTGAAGTGTGAGAGTAGTGAACTCCTTCACGTATGCGCGTATGCTTCTCGTCTGTTTCAACTCCCTAAACTTGTGCTTCACCTCATAGATGACGTTGTTTGGGAAGAAAGCCTTCTTGAGCTCCAATCAAAATTGCTCCTAAGTGTTTATGATGGAAAGTCCCTTCCCTATTTCTGACTCTTTTCTCCTCGACCATAGCATTTCCATCTCCGAGAGGTACAACACCGCAGTGTTGATCTTACTCTCATCACTCTTCACCCCATTGCACTTGAAGTAATTCTCCAAATGCCAAAAGAAATTCTCTACCTGTTGCACGCCACAGAAGCCTTTGAACATAGGTGGTTTGGGAGCCTCGACCTTGGCCTCCCTATCTCGGTCGGACGACGAAGATCCTCCAACTTCCACGCCCTTCTTAAGTTTTTTCATCTCGGCCCTAATGGATTCAGTGGTACTTAGTGCCTCCATGAGCCTACAATCCAAGGAAGTGATGGCCTCCTTCATCTCGAACTCAGCACGCTGGCGTTCCTCCAACTCTTTGCGGATGTTGTCGGTCTCCTCAAGGGTGAAGTCCTCGAGAGTCTTGAACTTGCAATAGGCCACGTTCAAACGCCGGCCTAATATCTTCACTGCCTGCCTCACTGTTTCAACCTTTGCAATCCACTCCTCTCCGGCGGTGACGTCAATGGCCTCCTCTTCAAGTTCATCGTCACTCGCTTCGGTGGTCGAAAATGGATGAGATGTTAGCGCCTTGCATGGTGTGGGGTCGAGCATCATTTCCTCATTACTCTTTTGGTGCTTCTTTTCCTTGCGGTTCTTGTTTCCACCATCCAGTCTGGCATTGGTGGTGCTAGCGGCATTTACGTCTCCTTCATTAGCCATTTCCTTAGTAGCGAACCTTTGCTCTGATACCACGTTGTCACGGACTTAAAGTCTCATTAAAGCTTTGTGCGGCACTTGACAACTTACTCACTAATCTTTCAAGATATTGTAAGCTCAAGTAAGCCTTTGAAAGCTAAGATCGCTAAGAGAATGACTTAGAAATGCTTGAAAAGTTTGGAAGAAGACTTTTGTATTGCTTGGAGAATTGCTTACAACTTGGTTGATTGCTTGCTTCAAGCTTGGATGATTTACAAATGAATGCCCCATCTATTTATACTACAACCTAGGGGATAAAGTGCAAATAATATTTACTCTATAAGTCCCTCTAATAATTATACTTTGGTCCCATTTTAGAATTCTCTACATATTCTAGGGAATTCTAAAGTCTTCCTAGAAATTCTCTAGGGAGTTCTAGAGTGTTCTACTAACCTCCCCACAACTCTAGATTCTTCTCCCTTATTTCGGTGCCGAATTTGAATAGTGGAGTTGCGGGATATTACACTTTGATCATATAAATTAAATATTTTTTTACTTTATATCTTCCGTCATTGCAAAGAATTACGGGGTTGATTCTAGATGAAAGCTAGGTGAAATTAAAATAAAATTAGAGACATGACTATAATTTATTAGTCTATTATTTACAACTCAATTAATAAAAGATCTCTTCGATTGTAATGTAACGTTCGAAATATGAAAGCCAAGACTTAAGAGTCTCCAAATGGAAAAAAAATTACTCGGGTACTTAGAGTCTATTAGAATTTTCAATTTCAGTGCAAGAAACAAATATGACTTCCTTGCTGAAACAAATTCCCCACTCAGATAACTCTGTACAACCCTCTAAATTATTGTTCACTAGGTTATGAACGTTAGAACAAAAAAGGTATAAAGTTTTGATGATAGTTAAGATTTTAAGTGGGCCCACAATAAGTTAAAATTTCACTTTAAGCATAGATAACGAATTATGAAAAGAAATTAAAAACATCGTTGATTTTTTACATGTCTTATTTGGAAAGATTTCTCAATACAAGGAGTTTTTAGCTACATGTTGGATTACTCGAAGAAATTATTATTTGCATTTGATTTTAGAGCTGAAATTTTAGAATTATCGGATTGAATAATGATATATATGACAATATATTTGACTATAGTTTGATAGAAGTGAAGAATAAATTAGCATTGTTAGATTTGTTATGACTATTTCTATGATCAAATCATTTGTGTAGTGGAAAGATATATTTGAAATCAAAGTTTGGACTTAATTTTAATGTAGAAAACCTCTACTTATGCTAAAAAAAAAAATTACACAACTTGTCACAAATTAAAGTTTGGACTTGTGGCCTTTTTGTTTTAAAAAAAATGAATTGCTTGGTATTTAATTCTATAAAGTTAATAACATTGTTTTTGTCTCTCTTTTTTCGAGTTGTTTCAAATGAACCAAATATATATTTTTTCTTTTCTATTAGGCTTTATGCATGTCAATATACTCTCAAATAATTAAAAAAAATTATCATAAAAGAATTCTTCTCAAAAGGTAATATTTTCTATTCTTTTGTCTTTTCAAATTTGAATTGAATATGATGTTATGTGACGTGGAATGTCAACTAAAAGAGAATCATTTTTTTTTTGTTTAGTTTATTTTGAGGGGAAAAAAATAATTGAGTGATTTTCTAGTTTTAAAAAATCAAATATGATTTTAATTAATAGACTATTTAGAAAATTAACTCAATCATAACATTACTTGTCTATAATTTTTTATATTTGTGAGCTGGCTAATCTTTGTAGAGAGGCAAGAGAGTCTACACAAATAGAAAAAATATTATTCATTTTCTCTTATAGATAAATAATTAATTTATTTGATTTTGAATTTAGAAATTTAATTATTTTTAATTTTAATTAGTTTATCATATAATCCTTTTTATTCCGTTTCATAAAGAATGACTTTTTCTTTTTTGGCAAGTGATCTTTAATTTTGACTTTTTCATATGGTGTAATGACCGATTTTCATCGTTATAGAAAAGCCAATGGAGAATTTTTTTAACCAAAAATATGTTTGGTTGTATCTTGAAATTTCCCAACCTAGTCCAGATTTGGACGAAATCGGAGTCAGTGAGGTCTAGAGAACTCTAGTAACAAACGGGAGATCAAATTATTAATTTGGTCATATGAGTAGATAGCTAAGACGTTAAGGAACCCGTACGATTTTACGGAATCGAATTCGAGCTAGTAGAACTCCCGAAATTGATCTTAGCGTGAACAAATATTTTTCTGAGTGTCATGGGATGAAGGTGTGTTGTGAAATGGGGGTTTGGATCCTTTTAGTTTAGCTCTCTATTTCCGTGCAAGCCGCCAAGGCGGGATTTTCTCGCCAGTGTGGGGCCGTTGTAGTGGGGTGAGGACCGCTGTGGCGGGGCAGACACGACTTAAGTCGAAAATAAACCCCAAAAAATATTTTATTCTCCACGTTTCGACTTTGACAGCTAAGGAACGAACCCAGGTGTTTTCTTGAAGGTTTTCCACGACTTTTGGTGCTAAAGGTAAGGAATTCACTCTCTGAATCCATTTTTCGATCCGTAGAACTTAATTTCTTTAGTAATTATCGATGGGGGAGGGTTTTGATCTGAGATTTATGGTGGAAGAAATCCTGAACTGGGTATGGGGATCAAGGGTTTGGCAATCTTATTGATTATAATCCGGGTAATTAGGTTTTGTTTATTGATCCTCGCATTATTATGATTGTTTGTAGACCAAGAACAAGTGAAAAGAATCTGGAAAGGGAAGAATCAAGTTTCATAGGGGATTCAAGCTTTGTTCGAGGTAGGTGATGGTTGTGATTTCATTATTGGTGTGATATGTATTTGTAATTACTTCATTATAATGCATGTATGTATGCGAATGTTGTATTATTGATCACACTATTCGTAAATGAGGATGATTGAATGATAGTATGTCATGAATCATGACTTGATTGTATGATTATGAGAATGTACACTGTGATTGTGATTGTGGTTTGTTGAATGGATCTGGTGTTACGTTCTGACACACTAACTTGGATTGGGTGCCACGTTTCGGTGCATAAATGGGATCGGATGTCACGTCCGACACACTAACTTGGATCTGGTACCACGTACCAGTATACTAACAGTTTAGGTATGAGTTCCGTGAGAGGTCCAATGACTTGACATAATTGTATATCTTGAGATTGTGAAATTGTACGTTATTCGTAAGTGACAATTGATATTGTATATGTTCGGTGTATGCATGTTTATTATTGTTGTAATGGCTTATATATGTTTCGCCTATTGAAATAGCCGCGTAATCCTACCAATACACTGTGGTTGTATACTAATACTGCACTTGTTCTTTATTTATTTATAATGTGAGAATAAATATTAATATATAAAGATGGAAGCCAGTGGTCACGAAACCAGTGGCAGAAGAACTAACAGCGACCCAAACCCAATTCCTATACAGCAGCTACTATCCTATTGTACATAGTATATATATTATATAACCTTCCAACATTAATTGTTTCCACCTAATACTTGACCAATCCTCACGTCCTCAACTTTGCTCTTCTCAATTTTCCAATCACCTTTTGTCTTTCTCCACTAGCACATAACTGTAACAGTTCAACTATATAAAACTTTCTCCTACAATTCACTAATTAAACACAATAATCAATAATTTGCCACATATTATTTTAGTACTTCACAATAAATCAATCAAATAATGGACAGGGGACAAGTTTGTCTCCACCAACGGAAAAAGGGTTCAAAACACACCCAAACTATGGGTGAAATTGATGTTACACATATGAACTTTGCGTGGGTCCTATGACACCCCCAGACTTACTTTTAGTATATTTTTATGGGTATTATTTGCTTAGTCAGACTAGAAATTCACTTAAACTTAAACGCTTACCTACACGCGCGTTCACAAAAATATCTTAGTCAAGGAAAACGTTAGAAAAGGGGGAAAATAGGTCAGCGACTTTTCATCTTCTCTTTCTCACAAATTCAACTTTAATCACACAAATCTTTCACTTTGAACCAACTGATTCAAAGTTGTTGCTTGCATTTTGGTGGGTGTGTATTTCAAATTTTCGGATTCAACCTTTTCATCAATTAACGATTTCATTGTCTATACAAATCTTATTCAAATCCAATTATACCTCTTCCATAGCTAACCCTAATTTTATACAGAAAAATCAGACAAGAAATTAGAAGCTCTCAAAAGGCAGACAAGAATGAGTCCGCACAATGCCTTCGGCGTATCACCATTAAGGTCTTGGCATAGCTCATGCTTCCCTTTTCAACCTTTCAACCTCTTCTCAACCTTCACTCAATAAAAACAAAATAATGACTTGGGTTGCATCCTATGAAGAGCCTTATTTAATGTGGTAGCACGACATAGTGCTCAATCTCAATAATCATTCTTAGGGTTTAGGATGGTGTCACTAGGCAATATTCTCTTTTGCCTTGGATTTTGATGAGTGGCAATTTGATCCAATTGGGTCTCCAGCTTCTTAATAGAAACCGAGTGAGAAGTCACCATCTGGAATGAAGTGGAAAAGTCATTTTTCAATTCCATCAACAATTTATCGGACCCTTCAACCTTGTTGTAGATCCTTGCAAGTATGTCTTCAATCTGTCTTCCTTCTGAACAAGCTGGTTCTTTTGGGCATGGACGATCATGGAGAGGCATGTACCTATCTTTTTCCGTCTCCCTATCTCTCCAATTTCAAACCCTCCAATCTTTACAACCATCATCTTTATTCTTGTCCCAACCTTTCTTCCCACCTTATCGTTGATAATTGGTGTGATACCTACCCCCCCCCCCCATTTGATTTCCTAAGTATTGAACTTCCTCTTTGTATAATGCCTCAAATTTGGCATCATCCGGGCACTGCCCACTGTTGGTTCTAACCGCATTTACGGACGTCGATCCACCTAACATGACATGTTTAGACAATAAATCGTTTTGGGTCATTATTTTGGTCATGTTTTCATCTCTTTCATGATCCTTCTCAACTTGTTCTTTGCGTAAACTCAATTGTAGATGAGGCACTTGGTCCTCTCTAGTGTGCCATGTTCGGTTGTCTCATTAATCCACCTTAGACTAATTGATCAGCCACACCTTTATTGACTAAATCAAGGCTGCAATAGAAGTATTGCAACAACAAATTGTCTAGAACGTCATGCATTGGACATTGCAAAAGCAGCTTCTTGAACCTCAGACACATCTCATGTAGAGGTTCACCTCCAATACGCTTGAAATTTTGGATCTGGATTCGAAGTTTAACCATCTTCAAGGGTGGAAAAATATATCCAAGAAGGCAGCAGTTAGCTCTTCCTACGAAGTGATGGAATTATTTGGCAATTCTGCCAACCATCTTGTAGTTACTCCCATTAAAGAGAATGGGAATAACCTCAACCTTATGTACTCTTGAGAAATATTCTTGAACACAAAGGGTCCACGTACCTCCATGAAATTCCTAAGGTATTCATGGGGATCCTCATGAGCTAGACCCCAAAAAATTTATTTCATTTGGAGTAATTGTATCATAGTTCTAGTTACGTGAAACACAACTCTCTCGGTTGTGGGAGGTATCCGTATTAATCCCGTGTTTGAATAATATGCATGTGCATGTCATTCAAATCACCCTTGTTGTCATTTTGACAAAGGAACTATAGTTATCACTTCCAAGGTCACTCATTGCGTAAATATGTAAATCAGCCAACAACAACACCAAACAACAAATCTACAACAAATAAACAAAATTAAAATCTAATTTCTCAATTAGAATTCTCAACCACCATTTTTGGCAGCGTCCTCATTTTTTATAACGCTCAAATGTCCACCTTAAAACCAATTAAAAGACACAGTATTTTTAGTCAATAAAAAACTTAATGAAGAGTCGGAGTCGAATCCCATAGAGAATGGTATATTGTGGAGAATTCATATCAATAAATTTAGACTTTAAAATCCCTCATTTGCAATAGTAAGAAAAAGTGGGTGGATAATTTCACCAATTTAATATAAATCTTTGGTTATCAATTATCACAATTAAACTAAAGTATTGAAGAATTCAAGAGTTAACAAGCAATCTATGGGTGCGAGGAATGGAAATCGATGTCACATAGAGAGTAATTGTGTTGCTCTATAGTGATGAATATTCATGAATGGGCAAAGTCATCTTCTTTGACGCTAATTATATTTTGATCTCACAACATCTATGCATAGAATCTCCTTTCGGTCTCATCTAAATTCCAAACTAAACAACTCAATACCTTACTCTATTCTTTCTTCCAAGAACAAGGCAAATAGATCTGACCCATAACCTCTATTTTCAAGAAAGTTACAAACATCAAACCTGAGTTTACACTCTGGACGTGGCCGGCACTCGAGAACTATTGTTGGTCCCCAAGAAAACCCTTATCCTTGCTGACTACAAGCAGAAGTCTAACTAAAGCATACAAAAGCTTAAAACTGAATTAAATTCATAAAACTCAAATACTCAACTTTAAAAAGTCTAAACATTACTCAAACGATATACTCAGAGTTTATAAAACAACTCAAAAGAATGATATTACAGAAAAACTCCTCAACTCTGTCTATATATGAAGCCTCTACTATTACACAATGATATCGGGAAAAGACCCACAATATCTCAAAACTACTAACTGTAAGGTAAATGTGAAGCCCTCCAGATTATAAGAAGGCTCACCAAAGCTGATTAGAATATCACATGACCTCAACAAAACGCGTGATGAAGATCCTGAATACCTGTATCTGCGAAATGATGCAGGCCAAATTGTAACGACTCGGAAAATGATAGAGTGAAACTAGAGCCTCATATGTGAGTTTGGAGTTGAGAACTTAATGAAATGATTATATTTGAAATGACCCAAAAAGTTCTTAAAAATGTGCTTCGGAAGTTACCGGAAACTTGTTTA